>JAJJMA010180342.1:2328-14580 GCA_023529015.1 Papaver nudicaule
TTTAAAACCCCACACTGCTGGATAACCGCAGTGGCTAAGTGGGGACAGTATCGGTAGAGGGACGTGTTGTTACAGATGTAACGACAAAAGATCCAGTACAGTTGTAACGGTAAATGGTTTGGTTCTCTTGAGCTTTAATGTATCATTTGTTAATGCATAATTGTGTGGCAATTAATATTTTAGAAATTTCCTACTGAGCTGTGGTTGCTCACCCCTTTCTCTCCTCCCTTTCACATAAATGAAGCAAGACTAGCTGATAAAATATATTAATGAGTATCACGGGATTTGGGCGTTGCGTATTTTGAATTAAACCGAAGTGTTGGTTTGTTTTGTAGTTTGTACTTCTGATTTGTATTTACTTTATAATTTTGTAATTGAAAAAGTAAAATTATATATCTTATAATAATAGAATTTACTTGACTTGACATTTAGATTTTGTTTCTTAAAATGTTTTAGAACTTTTCTGGACCCACACGAGTGGCCGTCCGTTATTCGAGCTTGCCAGTCGAATCGGATCCGGCCCACAAGGCCGAATCAGGGTCCGCTGGAGGTTCCGGAAAACCGGGCTGTCGCAGTTGGTATCAGAGCATGGTTCCGATTTACTTGGACTGTGTGTATGGACTTGCCGGTTTTAAAAAAGTTTTGTTTTCAAGAAAAAGTTTGACTTGAATTTGACGTTTTAAGAAATTGAAATAATTTTCAGAGTTCTGATTATTGTGTTTTCCTATTAATGATTAGATTTTGATGTTTAAGTAATCGAAATATTTTCAGAGTTTTAATCGGTTTGCCTTTCTATTGGTTTTGTTTTGATCTAACAGGTTATGCGTTGATTTATTTTCTTTTGGGAACGGGGTAAATAAATGGAACACTTAACATAAAATTGTGTGTGTTAGCGAAAATTCAGTTTGAACTATTTTAAAATTCGTTGATTTTGAATTTGCTGACAATTTTCTTTCTAAGTGGTTAATAGTGAGCGACCAACTACTTCTAGCTTTCGAGTTTGGGGACAAACTCATTTTTAAGTGGTTAATAGTGTGAGCCCGTATTTTTCCTCTATGGTGTTGGGCACATTTTATTGGGCCGACCGAGCGAAGCGAGGGAGGACCCTATATATGGTGACTTTGTGTCAAATGAATAGTGACTTTTTTACCAATTTAACACAAAAAGATTGGATTTGGTGTTTTGGTGTCCACATGATATTACTAAGTTACCCTTCCCTGTTTTTAATTTATCCTTTTCCTTTAGACAATTTCGTAGATAAGCTAAAATACGAAGGGTAGATGTGGAAAATCAAAAAATCAAAAAACCGGGTCATTAATTAAATTGGTGAGGGTATTTTTGTCAAGGCATCTCAAAATTCGTCTCAGAGGTTGCCAGTTCGAATCTCGCAAATCTCATTTGTGTTTTCCAAACTAAACCCTTCATTCTTCTTCCACCAAAATCACTCACTACTATTATCAGACCTCCATTATCAGACCACCAATACCACCCCGCCGGTACCACCGTCAAAACCGCCATCACCATAAACAGCACCGCCGTCACATCCACCACCAAATTGATCATCAATTTTAATCAGAAAGAATAAACAGACAGCTGAGCAGTTAAAAAATCTTCAAATACTACATTAGATCTATGAAAATCGATCAATTTCTTCTTCAATTTTTTCCAAATACCAAAAAAATAAAAAAAAAAAAAAAACACAAATCAATACATCAAGAATCCGTTTAGAACAAACCCAATTCCAGATTTCAACAATACCACCACCACCGTAAAACAATGCATCTTTAGTCCACAACTACACTAGTAATCCAAATACTTCCACTACAAAGATTAATAGAAACCCGTTCTTATGAAATGACTAAATCGACAACAACAGCAGATATTTTCATCGAATTCGAAAATGAAGAATGATGACAATCTTCAATTTTTTTACAAAAATCATCAAATCTAACTAATTACACTCGATTTATAAGCAATAACGAACCTAATATTACCTCATTCACTAACAATACCTTCTACTCAATTAGATATTCAGTGAACTAACTCAACCAACTCAGAACAATTACCCGAACCGGCCATCATCTTCCATGTTCTCTTGCTTAATTTCTTCTGCGGATGGGCTCAAGATCATCATCTCTTCATTTTCGTTCATGTAAGATCAATCATCCATTGTAAAACCATTTATATTTCAGTGGGTTTCATATATACAAACCGAAATCAATGAGAAAAAATTAAATTGGAAAATAAAGATCAAAGATCTACAAAAAAAATGAGATGAAAAAAAAAACTAATTAATTCTTGAGTTGCTAACCATTGAAATAAAGGAGATAAACAATGTTTTATTTTCTAAGGTTTGTTTTCTAAAAGAAATATTGAAAGATTTGGGCAACTGATGTGGTGGTGGTTTCTTCTTTAGTTTTTTTTTTTTTTTGTTTTGATTCACTTCTTCTTTCGTCTTTAGACTTCACTCTGCAGTGCACCTCAATTTTGTAAGATGAAGCTTTTAGTCCGACAGATGTAACGCATGTGTTTTGGTTGACGATACGTGTTGGTTAGATGTTAGCGAGATGTAACCAAATACTAGACCACCCAGAGAGGCCATAATTAGCTGCACAGCTTAAACAAAAGAGAAGAAGTAACCATACAGGTGGTATTGGCGGCTACTGGGCACATTATAAATCTAGTTGAAGGTGGACCGAGAGAGAGTTTGACCATTTCTTTTGATAAAACTCACGTAAGCTTCAAAAAAAATAATAATAATAATAATAATGAGATAGCTTAGCAACTATAACCGTTTTTTTTTGCTTTACAAATTTTTTATTCTTTCTTCGATCGGGCGGCCCATTCCCACCGTGGTAGCGGTCATCTAGTTAATTTTTGGTGCATTTAGCTATATATATGGCTAGCTCTTATCTATGTGGAATGGTTGAGAATAGAAGTGTTTTTAAAATTAAAGGAAGAACATATATAGTTTGACCAAGTAGTAGTAAGGAAGAATAATAATTACATAAATCGGTTACCATTTATATGGTAAAATATTAATTAATTGAGCAAATCAGTTATCATATATAATTAAAATATTTATTAATTAGTTATGGGGAAAGTTAATGGGATTGGTCAATTCTCCTAATTTATGTAAGTGTTTAATGGAAAAAGTTTACTTTCCCTGCATTATGGTTATTAATGATGAATATATTATATTCATTCATTTTTCTAAAAAGAAATTTAGCCATCTCTGATTTCTTCTTACATAAAAGAACAAAAGTGAAAAAGTAAACAAAAACATAAGTTGTCATTTTCAACACTTCTTCTTCTCCTGATTTGTTTTGAATAATACAAGAATACAAAGGTTAAGCATCTAAGTAATTTATTGGTTTGGAAAGGCACCAAGCTTTTGGATTTGCTAATTGAGGTAGGGGTTTCTTCAAATATTAACCTAAACCCAATTAATCATTATTCATTGGTAGTGTATCTCTTAACCCATTTGATTTGTCTCTTTAATCAATTTTTGTTTGGCTTGATATTCTAATCATATTGATTCTAGGATTTGAATATATATAGTATTGTGAATAGATAGAGAGTTTCTGAAAATTATCTAGATTAAAATATTATCCCGATTGATGATCGGATTCGTGATATTGGTAAATAACATGCTTAGGTATCTGCGGCTAAAATTTGAATATAATCCACCGTAAATTCACCGTTGAATTGATTTTAAAACCCAAGTGATATATTCTGAAAATTCTGACAATTTCGTTTCTTTCTGTTCTTGATTGGTTTAGGTAGTCTTAGTAACGTTATAATGATTTGTGGCATAGAATTTGTAGATTTTTGTCTTATCTTTTTAATGGATTTGGATTTGTTTGATTTCAGATTATATAGAAATTGATATGAATTTTAGTAACATGACGTAGTCTGTCCAGTTTTTAGAGTGACCTTGTAACTTCAATATCTTTTGTTTGAGCCATGGATTGTGTTTGAAACTTTTACATGATGAACCTAAATATGTCGTGGTCGTACAAAATCTAGGTAACCCTTAATCGGGTATGTATTATGTGTTGTATGAATTTACTAGCTAATTGTACATGGGAAAATGTAGAAATGTGGTTAATGTAGTAAAATAATATGGGTGGGTGTTTAATTGCTAAGATTAGAATGATACTGAAATTGGTCCCGTCGAAATGTAAATGCAAATTAAGAATTGTTAAGCTACAAAGATTGTGTGATGAAGATTTATGACGATTAGTGTACTAACCGATGTTAAGAATATTAATGGTGAATAAACTAAAGTGTTAATTAAGAAAGCGGGTCTTAAATAGACGATCAAGATTGCCTAACCGTCGGGTCTCTTTTGGGATGTTGTTAACCGACGGGTCCTTTTTGGGATGAGTGCAAGAACTTGAGTGGCAAGTTCCTACGGGAATTAGTGAAGGCTACTAACTGACGGGTTCCTATGAGAATGTGCTAACTGTCAGGTCCATTTTTGGATGAGCTAGCCCGAGCGATCAACTGTCGGTCCAAATTTGGATGAATATAAAATTATGTATTGTATTAACTTCCTAAAGTGAGAACTTATAAATAAATGGTTTGATGTTGAGAAGAATTTGAAGGGAATATAGTGAATAATTACTTGAGCCGAAACCATAAAATAACTACGTAGATTGTAATCTACAAATCAGTTCAAAAATCGGTCAGTATTAGTTAACAATTTTTTAAAGTGTTATAAAAGATCCAGTACAGTTGTAACGGTAAATGGTTTGGTTCTCTTGAGCTTTAATGTATCCTTTGTTAATGCATAATTGTGTGGCAATTAATATTTTAGAAATTTCCTACTGAGCTGTGGTTGCTCACCCCTTTCTCTCCTCCCTTTCACAGAGATGAAGCAAGACTAGCTGATAAAATATATTAACGAGTATCACGGGGATTTGGGCGTTGCGTATTTTGAATTAAACCGAAGTGTTGGTTTGTTTTGTAGTTTTTACTTCTGATTTGTATTTACTTTATAGTTTTGTAATTGAAAAAGTAAAATTATATATCTTATAATAATAGAATTTACTTGACTTGACATTTAGATTTGGTTTCTTAAAATGTTTTAGAACTTTTCTGGACCCACACGAGTGGTCGTCCGTTATTCGAGCTTGCCAGTCGGATCGGATTCGGCCCACAAGGCCGAATCAGGGTCCGCTGGAGGTTCCGGAAACCGGGCTGTCACAGTTGTAATCGAAGAAAAACCCAATCCCCTACTGCAAAACTCCGCTCCGTACGACGAGTATCAGTATAAGCCTTCATTCGAGCTTGAGCATCTTGTAAAGGAGATTTCAGAATTTGAAGAGTGATAGGAGTTTTGATATGGGCTCTTACTAGCTCTTTGATTCACAGGATAGTAAGGACCAGTTTCCTTCTTTCCTTTTTCAACCCATACCTGTACCGGTCTTTTGAAAGAATCTCTTCTTTCAGGTTGTTGTTCAACCCTTCTTCCATGAGTTTTATCAGGATGACCTTTACCTGATTTTCTCTCACGGTCACATTCTTTAACACTGGACGAATGTGCTTTATGAGTATTTCTACCACATTTTTGTGGAGAATTACTTCTTCCTGGCTTTAACTTCTTAGAAGTATCAGACTTAGATTTTGTCTGAGAAGATTTCTTCTTTTCCAGGTTGGGTTTCTTGATCTTAAGACACTGTGTGTTAATGCCTTGGCTCAATTTTTTGAGAAGATCTGAATCCCGTTTTTTATCTCCTTCCAACAATTGTACTCTACGAAGTGTCGAAGAAAGTTTTCTACTGAGTTCTTCCTTTTCTTTTTCAAGAATTCGACATTTTTCTTCAAGTAACTTTGTAACTAAATACCTTTTGTTGGTCAGAGATGAGGAACTCATTACAGAATCCTCATCATCAGGACTGGGTGGGGACCTTTCCTGATGAACAGCAAAGAGAGTCATGTTTTTAGCATTCTCTTTTACGGGAGTTTGCTTTTGTGTAGCATCAAAAGCTTTGACCTTTCCACAATAGTCTTTATTTGGACATTCGGGAGACATGTGACCGAATCCAAGACATTTGAAGCATTGTGGTTCATTGTCATTATCCCAATCTTTGCCTTTTGTCTTGGGTAGGTTATTCCTTTTCCTACCTCTCAGAACTCTTCTCACCCGTTGAAGAAATAATGATAACTCATTATCTTCATCATCTGTCTCGTGAGATAAGTCTGTTTCCATAGCTTTCAGGCCTACTGTATTCTGTTGACCAGATTGTTTCTCATGATCAAAGATTTTCAGTTTGGCAACAAGGTCACTTCTTGTTATATCTAAGCCATGCATCTCCTGGATGGCATGCTTTTTGGATTCGTACCTAGATGGTAACGACCTCAGAATTTTGCCCACAATGTCTCTTTCCGGAATAGTTTTACCATAACTGTGACAGGCATTGACTATTTCAGACAATTTGTGATTAAAATCTTCAAAGGTATCATCCTCAAGCATTCGAAGGTTTTCCCAGTCGGACATCAGATTTTGAAGTCTAGCTTCTTTCTCTGCTGTATTACCTTCGAACACATTCCTTAATCTTTTCCAAGCCTCGTGGGAGGTTTCACATGTAGCTATGTGATGGAATAGATCAGGTGTAACTGCATGAATGATAGCATTAAGCCCATCATAGTTTTGCTTAGCGGTGAGGGTTTCCTCTTTATCATAAACCGCTATGTCTTTAGGAACAGTTTGACCATCAACTACAACTGTAGGAGGTACATAAAAATCCACATAGTAGTTGCCATAACAAAAGGGTACCTCTACGGCTACGCAAACTTGGAGTGGCTTTTTCTCATGATTTTTCATAGCCAAATGTCCCTCAAAACCGTGTCTATATGTATCTTGGTTTTTCATTTTACTAGAGCATTTATCCTTTAAACATGGTTTTTACAGGCTTCTAGACACGCAATTTGGTTTTTGTGTGACTAATGTATACCCTAAAGACACGCAATTTCGTTTTTGTGTGGCTAATGTATACCCTAAAGACACGCAATTTCGTTTTTGTGTGGCTAATGTATACCCTAAAGACACGCAATTTCATTTTTGTGTGGCTAATGTATACCCTAAAGACACGCAATTTCATTTTTGTGTGGCTACTGTATACCTTAAGGCCACATGGATTTCTTTAAAACCGTGGCCCTTTTAGTCCGGTGACCGGTGAACGTGTCAGTCCGGTCAGCGAGCTCGCCAATAAATGGAAGACACGTGTCACCGACCTAGCCAATAAATGACCAACACGTGTCACCGAGAAAGCCAATGAATGGACGACACGTGTCACCGAGCAAGTCAATGAATGGACGACATGTGTCACCCGAGCGAACCAATTGATGGACGACACGTGTCACCGAGCAAGCCAATGAATGGACGACACGTGTCACCGAGCAAGTCAATGAATGAACGACATGTGTTAACGAGCGAACCAATTGATTGATGACACGTGTCACTGATCGAACCAATTAATGGATGACACGTGTCACCGTGAAAGCCAATGAATCGACGACACATGGCACCGAGCAAGTCAATGAATGGACGCCATGTGTTACCGAGAGAACCAATTGATGGATGACACGTGTCACTGATCGAACCTATTAATGGATGACACGTGTCACAAAACCAGTCAATTAATGGTCGACATGTGTAACGCAGTGTCAGCAATCTGACCAATAAATTGCTGACACGTATAATCAAACCAACCAACAAACTGGTGACACGTGTAAAAGAACAAACCAATTAATGTATGACATGTGTCGGCAAGTTAACTAATAAATGGGTGGCACGTGTCACCACTCTGATCAACAAATAAATGACACGTGTCATACCGGCGACATGATAATGTGTCAGTACGTTACCGGATGTGTCAGATCGGCGACATGAAAATTTGTCAGACCGGTGACCTGAAAATGTGGCAGACAGGTGACCTGAAAATGTGTCAGACTAGTCACCGGATGTGTCAGACCGGTCTCTGGAAGTGTCAGACCGGTGATCTTAAAATGTGCCAGTCAGGTCACCGGTAATGTGAGTGCCGATTCCTGACAGTTGGAGTTCCGGCTCTTTAAAGTATTATTTCCGGTCACCTAAGCTCAATTTTTGAAACTGAAAACTAATAAAAGAAAAACAGGGATTCAAATTAATCAATTTTTCATTCTTTAATCAATTCATTAATCAACTTTACAATATTGAACTGTATCATGAAAGACCACCATCACACTATTTACAGTCTCATGACAATCATCCCATAAAGAGGACCTAAAAATCTGGTAACCTGAACACCCTGCCATCTGCACCAGTGCCACCAGTCTGAACACCCTATCATCTGCACCGCGTCTTGATCACCATCCAATACCACCACCAGCATCATCAACAATAAACTAGAACTGCTGGAACTCATTCGTTTGACACACAGTATGTACGAGTAGAAAATCTGCATAGGTACTCGAGGTACCACATCCATCAGATCTACTCGCACATACAGTATATAGTTGTGGATTAGCAGTCCGAAGACTCCAAGAACAGCATCGAGGATGCAATGAACAGTAATTCAGAACTAAGTTATGGAACCCAAATAAGATAAAGATAACTCTCTGTGTATTTCTAGTGCTGAGATTACATGAATAAAACCCTAAGGAACCAGAGGAGATTACAAACCTAATCTCTCTCTTGCTACTTAGGCTCAACCAAACAAGAATCCAACCCCTACAACGTTTCCCAAGCTCGCCTTATATAGAGCCGAGCTTGAGTGGTTTACAGCTAATAAAGACAAAAGACTCAATCGTGGTGGTGTCAGTTTCTGTCGAGTAAGGCGGTTTACACTCCGAGGCTGAATCCTGGGCTTCGGTCCTTCGTCGTAGTCCGAATCCCTTTCACTCCGAATCTTTCCTTGGTGCAAATGTAACTTCTCTTCCTTCGCCTACCCGAGACGTCGCTGCCCGTCATTTCGGTATGGTTCTCTCAGCATGGTTATGTTCCTTGGATGCGAGACACGTGATCCGACGGGTTTTACCCCCTACAGTTTGCCTCTTTTCTTATCCAAAGGTCGAAGGAGTTTGGAGAAGAAAACCTGTCGTTTCGTCTTCTTTGACACGTGTCCTCGCCTTTACTTCTGACTGACACATGTACCTTCGCGTGCCTTTCGAAATCTTTTCCTCTATTTGACCGGCCACCCGCTGGGTAGGTTTTGATTTCTTTATTTAAACTTGCCTTGTCCTTCTTCTTCCCTCTTTTCTTTTCTAAGCTCTGCATTATCTCCCGAAGTGATTGATTCCTTCTCTGCTCTGCGTTTTTACGAAATCATGGTGAGCATTTTGGTTTATCATCGTCATTTAGGTTTGACTTTTATTCTCTTATCTTTCTTTCTGTTGCAGGCCGCCGCCGATGCTTCTACGATTGCTCCTTCAGTCCCTTCCGCTGCTAAAGTTTTGCCTTGTAAACTGGTTGATCCCCAAAAGATGGAATGGGAAGAAAGGGCCAGTATTTACGGTTTTAATTCTTCTCTTTTTTCTATCAAAGGCCTAGGGAAGAAGATTCTGTCGCCAGAATTACTTGCTGCGGAAAGATGCAGTGATAGAAGATTAATCGTTTCCGGCGAGCAACTCGGCGCCGGACTTCCCGTACCTTTGTACAATCCGAGCAACCCTCTCTTTTATATGATTTACTCCAAAATCGATCCTCCCTGTGGAGTGATGCAATTGAATGGAAATTCCATCCGAGTCATCAGCGAGTGGGTTGCTCGTTCGGAGGGCAAGTCATATTATTATAAAGAGCTACCTAAGAAACTCCAATATCCTCCTGAATACTGGACCGTTGAAAAGTTCTTCCAGAGCTACAAGGTGGAGAAACCTTTGTCTAAAGAGAAAGCTCCCTGGGGTGTGAGTTTAGGCAAGATAGCCAATTCCTTTAATCCTCTTAGCGACGTGGATCTCTCGGGATCAAAAAGGAATATCCTTCTTCGTCATTCAAGTGACGAGGTTTGGTTCACGAAGCCTATGCTCATTGAAGGCCCTGTTTTGTATGGTTACGAAGATGTAGAGAAGAAGATCGAGCGTAAGAAGTTTGAGACTCACCACAATCTTCCCGTTGTTGATTTCTATAAGATTTTCTTCTCCGAGGAGGAGCGTGCCGATTCTCAGAAAAAGATTGCTCTAGCCAAAAAGATGGTAGGGTGCAATTTTGAATTTCCTTTGTTTATTCTTCTTTCAGAATTTTACCGATGTTCAAATCGTGTTTTCAGAAGGCGGATAAAGCGAAGGCGAAGGGTCAAGAGGCTTCGGACGAAAGTGAAGCTCCGAAGAAGAAAAAGAAAAGATCTTTAAAATCGACAACTGCTGAGAAGGAGGGAGTTAATCAGGTGATAAACACTTCCTGCCTCAGCTATGCATTAGGTATGGATATTTGCCTCTGTTTAGAACCTGATAAATTGACTGCTTATCAGCAGAATGATGCGTTAATTGATGATGGTGATACTGTAAATTCATCCCCTTGTGAACCAATCCGAAAGAAGGCGAAGACCTTGGTCGTGAAGAAGAAGAGTTCGGATGTTGGTCGTCCTACGACGACAGTTGTTACCCGAAGGCAAAGGCAGAATCTTATCGTTGACTCCGATGATGAAAAGACCGAAGATGACGGGGCTTCCGAAGGGAAGAATCTCGCCCAAGGGGTGCCGAGAATGCTGGATTCCCAGACTATCATTCCTTCGCAGGGACTTTCCTCCTTTGACGACGAAGCTGTTCGCACTAATCAACCAGGATTGAACTTTAATCAATATGGATCCAACATTGATACCCCCCTTGGAGCTTTTGCATCGAGTACGAGTGTTCCACCGATCCCTAACTCTGTTGTTCAACAGCCAAGCTTAGGCTCTTCATGTCTGGCTGCTATAGGTCCGAGTGTCAATCGGGGTCTTCCTTCCAACGATCTCTCTGGTCTTTTGAGGGCACATTCGGTGGATCCTCGGAAGCATCCTTTGGACCCTGCCGTATCTGGGCTTCTTGCTCAAGTATTTTCTGGTACTGTGGATAAAAGTTCGGTTGCTTCTGTTGCCGCTTATCATCCGTCACTTGCTGAAGCTGTGAGTGTATTTTTGTTGCTTTTGTTTTGTACGCGTGCTTAATATGTTTCTTATTAATTCTTTGTTCTTTTCAGCAAAAATATCTTGGAGAGTTTTTTATTGACCTTGCTGACGTCCGAAGCCAAGAGGTTGCTCAGTGTAGAAAAGACATTCGGCTGTTGAAGCGAGGGGAGAAAAACCTTAGGAAAGAAGTGAATGATTTAAGAGAAAACCTTAAGATTGCGGCGTCCGAACGAGATATCTTTAAGCTGGATGTTGATGTGCAGAGGGATCGAGCTTTACAACTTGAAGAACAGCTGAATCAAGCTCTCAATTTGTGTGACGAAAAGGATTCCGAGATTTCTTCTTTGAAAAGTTATATCGAAGAGGAGGGGGATCGCGTCTCTTTGTATAGCCGTGAGCATGCCCGTTTTGTGTGTAGGAGCATGGGTATTCAGCCACCCTATTACCCTGATGGTGTGAAAGATCCATGTGCCGAGCTCGAGTCTGATAAAGATCTTATTTCGACCTCCGATGCTAAGCTTATAATGTCTGAGTTGCAGAAGACGAGGCTGGCGGAAAATGCGCATGCAACGAATGATCATATTGCCGAAGGTCAAGAAGGTATGACTATGGAGCCTAAGGCTGATGATGGCGCTTATTCTCGGGAGTTGGATGTTATTGATGAAAGCATGAACGAAGAGTCAGGAGGTAATAAAGGTGGTGATGGGAGCGCAGAGGTAAATGACGATTTTTCTGGCGGTGAGCCGAGGGAAGTGGGGTGTGTTGATGCCTCTGCTAGAAACTCCGAGGTCGTTACTGAGGAGGAAGATCCTGTTAATGCACTTAACAACCTTGTGGTTTCCCAAGGCTTGCACCTGTGAAAATGATAGCGATTCCCCGGTCTTGTTGCAAGAGAATCCTTAGAATGTTTTTCTTTGTTCTGTTGACTATCCTGTTATGATGATTCTTGTAAGATAGGAAGTGTATCTTCGAATTTTGTGATGTCTGTTGGCCATTTTTGCGGCTTGAATATGATGTTATGCTTTTAAATCTCTTACTGCTGTTCTTCTTCTTTTTGCCATTTGTTGTTCCACATCTTTCTTTTCGTTGCCTGGTTTTGACAGTAGCCCATATATGGCTCGTATGGCTTCTCGGGGTGCAACTTCGGGGCTTACTTCGA
>JAJJMA010180349.1:0-14520 GCA_023529015.1 Papaver nudicaule
CATGCTACGCCTAGCGAGATTTCCAGTATTATGTATGTGAATACATACTTAGGCTAGGATTTAGCCAAGAAAATAAAAAGAAAGGAGAGGTTTTACCCGTTTTAGCAGAGAACTTTTCCTCCTTCCTTCGTTGTCGTGATCAGGTCCTTGTTTCTCCTTGACCGTCTCCGTTTGGCGGGTGGTTCTGTAATTAGCTGATTTCCGGAGCAGCGCCTTCGGTGTAAGCTCAGGTGGCGTACTTTCCAGTAAGCAAGACGTGTCCATTGGTGTTCAGAGTTGAATCCATAGTGTTGAGTGAGGTGGAGCACCGATGCTTTACGAAACAATGACCAATCCAGTGGTAACCGGCAGCAGCAGTCGGTAGAGAGATACCAGGGGAGTCGATTGTATTCTTTTTCTTAGTGTAGGTCTGAACGTCTCATGTTTTGGTGTAGAACATGTGTCGTCCCGTCTTATATACCCTCTTAACGTGTTTATTGTGGGGATCTCATACTCTCGGTATCCCCTTATGGAGAATTCCTCCAAAGCACGATGATTGCGCCAAGTCCCCAGTCGTTGAAGAGGGTGTTGGAGTTAAAATAGGTGAACTACTTGATGAAGATGTTTACCTCGCCGTCTTTACTGAGTAATAAATCTCTATGAGGTGTGGCGCCATGGACTTGGTAGCGCCGTGGATGCTGGCGCTATGATCTTTGCGCCATAGCCTATTCGTTGTATATTCCAACAGTTCGCGTCTCACGTCTTGTGTGTTTCCTGGTGTTTGCGCCATATCTCCTAACTCCCTTGTTGTATCATCACTAAATTTTGACACATGGTAGTAGGCATCCAGGGGAGTATTGTATCCAAAAATTTCTTCGAGGCTCCTCGTAGATTTTCTGCAGTACTTGACGTGGTCTTGTACATGATTCCTGACTGTGCGTCTCGCATGTGCTGTAGTGTTTGTGTCGTATCTACCAATCCCCTTGCTTGATTGATATGAAATTTTAGTATGTGCTGGGAGACATACAGAGAAAGATTGTGTCCGAAAATCTTTCCAAAATCCCTTGTGCATTTCTCACACCGGCTGTTTCTTCGCAACAAAAGTTGCTGGCGTAGGAAATTCTGGCAGCTTTGCTTCTCCTCAATGTTCACGCCATATTTCTCAAACTACATGGAGTTATTGTATGAAATTTTACCACATAGTTGTAGACATTAAAATGGTGTTTGTGTATAAATTTTACCCAAGAACTCCTCACGAGCTTTCCGCAGCAACTGTTTTGGCGGTCCACTTATTTCGGTGTACTGTAATGTTTGCGCCATATCTCTTGATCCACGGATTGGATTGCCACGAAATATTTACACATAACAGTATACGCCTGTAGGAAGATGTTTTCTAAAATTCACCTTCAGATTTTTTTACCAATCTTCCGCGTTGCCCGTTTTCGTGAAGGTCGTCGTACATCGAACTTGGTATGTAGTCGTGAGCACGCCTTTGTTTGTCTCCAGGGTAGGTTTGCTCCATGGAGACTCAAAATAAAATAACTTCTCCACAAGATGGTTTATAGTCTTTGATTGGTAACTAGCGTTGAGGTTGTAGGTAATGGCGTTGATCCAGAGGGTTAATGAAGGCTGGGAGAGCATTCTGTGGAGTCACAGAGGTATACGGTAGTGAAAACATCTTGTGGGGCTAAGGTTACGTGAACTTCTTGTTGTAAGAGATATCTTCTGGGGAAGGTAGTTTTCTATTTTGTAGCGTTGTGGGATTTATTGTAAAGGTGTTTCATGTCTCCGTGAGCACGGAGCCACATGAATAATTTTAATGGAAGGTATTTCGTGGCTCCGCGAATGCGGAGTCACGGAGATAGTCTTGGTGGAAGGTGCGAGGCTACGGGAATATTTCGTGGTGGAAGGTATTCTAAAATTTGAAACTTGTGAAGGTCTAGTGAGGCAAATACCTTTAATCCCCGTATCAATATTCTTGCTCGCACACCGCTTGCTCCAGAAGCTTTAAGTCTGGTTTCGTAGTGATGATTGCTTCTTCTAGCATGTTGTGGCAGAACCTTAAGTGAACACGTAGGAAGTCTTTCCCATTCTCCATCTATTGGCACATCTTTTGAAGTCCTTGCGCTTGGAGTACTCCACTCTGTCATCTTTTTGGATCTGGGTTGCCACCGAAGGATGTCGGAGACTCGTTGCTAGTGATAGCTGAGAGGAGCGCCACCACTATGATACTGCTAGCTTGCTCGAAAGATGAAGACTTGGTGGTGTTGCTACCAGGAGGATTCTGCAAAGATATGAATCCTGACGTATGGAGGTCCTTCAAAGGTTTCTGGTGACTTTCAGGTTTTTGTAGAGGCGTCGGTAGTGGTGTCGGTGTTGATTGGAGTTCTTAGATCTTCCTCCCTTCGAAGGATTTGTAGCGGATAGTCCCCTGCTGCATGGACATCTCTGCTTCCATGATGATGAAGCGCTTTGGTAGAGACATGGGCATATCTGTTGTACCTTATTGGGTCGTGGCAGTCAGCACTCCTAACGGTGTTCAGTGCAGTGAAGAACGGCTATGGTGAGGAGTCCCCAGCCATGCTCTGTGCTATCTTATCGACGTCCTTCGCTGGGTTCAACTTCCCTTGTGCAGAAACATGTTGCTCGCCAGCCTCTTTCAACATTCTCTTGTGTTGGCCTTTCGGAGATGATAAAGGCTTGAGTAGGTAGAGCATTCTCATTAGTTGTTGAGAATCATCGAATCGGGGTAATCTGATTGCTCCATTCTTGTTCAGACGTCTAATAGCTCCAGTACTTCTCCGAAGATGATGAGTCTGGGAATCCTGCATAGGCTTCGGTCCTCGTACTCCTCGCGGTTGTTGTTGCAGATTTGCATCTTGTGCTTGAGTCACGTTCTTGTTCGGGACCCCTTGAGTTATATTGTGTTGATACCCTGTTATCAGGCTTGCTAACGTGTCTCATGTTATCACGAGCTTCTTCAATCCTTAACTGATTGGATTCTTCTCTAGCAAGACAGGGACGGCGGTTGTCGATCGTTTTGCAGCCTTGTAGAGCTCTTAACATATTTTATAGCGTCATAAGAGAGTTCAAGAATTATCCCGTCGATACAAAATTCGAACTCTGAACTTCTTCCAGTGAAGAGTATCTCATGGGATAGGGGTCTCCTGGATAGGAAAGTTGGTGTGGGCGAAGCAGAGATGTGCCTTCTATTCTTGATTCTCCAGGGGGCTTCTCCCGATCGAGTAGCAGAGTTGGATTGTTGGACATGCTTCTTTTCAGGTTGTCTTGAGAGTCCCTGGAGTTTCTGGATGGCTGCAGTGGTGACTATGGAAGTCCCCATGTCTCGTCGTCATTCTCTTATTGATGATGGGTTTGTGCGTCTCTTTAGTGTTTGTTGATAAATCCTTTGCTGTCCTGGGTACTACAAGCTTGGTTTACCCCTTTCTAGTAGTTGCAGCGTCGTGACTCGTGGCGCCATGACTTGTGTCTCCGTGACTCGTGGCGCCGTGACTCGTGGCTTCGTGACTCGTGGCGCCGTGACTCGTGGCGCCATGACTTGTGATGTCGTAATTCGTGGCGCCGTATCCTGTGTTGTATATACACGCCTGAGTATCTCTGGTCAAGCGTCTTTGTTGTGATCTGCTTCGACCCTTGTTGTCACCTGGAGTTTCTGAGGCGAGCTTGAAGTTGTACGCTTTGGGTGTGTCACCTTTGTAGCTGAACTCTTCCTCTTACTCCCTTCGCTGGTGGTACTCACGGAAGGTAAGTTGTTGTTGTACTGCTTCTTGATCAGGTTGCTGTCGCCATTGGTATTACGAGCCTCTTCTATTTCGGGGGTTTGGCCCTCTCCGGTGGCGGTGGTGCAGACGAGGCAGATCTTTTGCAGTTTTATGGAGGGCTCAGTAGACAAGGATCATTTCGCAAAGCTCCGCCGATGTTAGTCGAGAGCTTGGATCCTATTCTGGTACGAAAAAGTACTTGTGGTAGGACGCATTCATCATTTCGCTCCTCGTACCAATGCTGGGCAAGGTTGTCGTACTAAGTGCAGGCTCTGCCGGTGGGGCTCCGGGAATTTTCCGAGTCTCAGCATTTGGTGGTGCTGATGCTCCCCTCTTGGAGAGAGGGATCCTCTACACCTTGTGTGGGCATGGTTGTCGGTGCAGGTGAACATGTAGCGTCGTCTCCTCCTATGGGCTTTGGAGTAGTCTATTCAAATCGTCTTTTAGCGACATATCCGAGTTGTGGCTCTCTTCGTGTTGAGGTTCTGCTGGAGTAGAGATCATCTCATCATCCCAGACTGGATCGCAATGGTGTTTGTATTAGCAGCAGTTCTGGGATTTCCTTTGGCTTGTGAATCAGGTGATGGTTTCGCGGTTAGAGTTTCGAGATGAGTCGAGACTTTAACTTGGGTCTTGATCCGTCTTTCTGGAAGATCGTCTCGACACTTGACTAGTTCCTCAAAGATTAGTGTCCTTGACACTTACTCTTCCTCTAGGGTGGTAGCATTGATCCTGATCGAAGAGGAGGGGTTACTACGAGGCGTGCTAACTGGATCTGGATCTGCAGGAGTTGTTGGGACAGCAGGAGTCGCTGGAACAATAGGGTTTACCGAGGCAACGCCAGGAGAGTTGGAGTAGGCGTGACGATGGGTGTGACAGGGGTTGCTGAGACAGTAAGTGTTACAGGGGAAGCACCGTAGGTGGTCTGGATGCTGGGCACGTCGTTGAACGTGGGTGGATTGGAAGGTGTTGCGTTAGAAGTTGAAGCGGCTTCAGTTGTAGAGTTGAGATTTTTTGTAGTCTGACCCTGTTCCTAGTTCAACCATTTTGAGAAAATCTTCTAAAACTGAGAGATTGATCTCCCACTGTGGTCGCCAAATGTTTTTATCTGAACAACATATGTACCGTCTCTGGGTACTTTTGTAGTGCTCGAGATCAAAATCGAACAAGACGAGCCTAAACTAAGTCAATGGCCGTTCACGTCCTGCTTCGGTCACAGAGAGGATGAGGTTGGTCTAGGGAGGGAAACAGTGGAAGAAACTTGAGATCAGGTTGAGGATGTGTTTCTGGGTGTGAGAGTTCAATATCTCCGTCGTGAGGGTGACTGGAGATCTCTAAGGCTAGAGGTGCATCGAGTTACTCGGGTGTTTTTGCTCTGAGGTTCTGGAAAAGATGTTCTGTCTTGGAAGATAGAGGGAGCCTCTATTTATAGTGTTGAACTCACCCTGATCTCTCGATAGAGAAGGTGGGAATCGTGCAAGAGTGGAGGAGTGGAGAACATGAGTTGGTTTCTGTAACTGCTTGAGTTGTGCGGAACATGTCCACTCGCGCCATCTTCGTATAACTGCCCATCATCTCAATCAGTTTCTTCCTAACTGCCGTAGACTGCCAGACCAATACCCCTAAAGTTATCCCCCCGTATGAAGTTTTGATATCTCGAGTGGTATGCAGATACTGCATAGTTGTATTGAGTTTGAGTAGGCTTGTGTGGCTATGACTCTGTGGCAAGCGTGAGTGTGGCGCTTTCAGGGACATGCACAGTGGATGTGCAGGAGTGGTCTCGGCCATTGGCCAAGAAATCGTGGCGCCATGGATATGGCGCCATAGCATAGCACCTTGGCCTTGGGCCAAGGTTGAGTTTCATTAGTGGCTCCATGATTCATGGCGCCATGGTCCAAGAGACCAAGGCCAGATTGTTGTGGCGCCATGATTCATGGCGCCACGGTCCAAGGGACTACGGGCTTGGCCCTTGGCCAAGGTTAGATTGTTGTGGCGCCATGATTCATGGCGCCATGGTCCAAAGGACCACGAGGCCAAGGCCAGATTGTTGTGGCGCCATGATTCATGGCGCCATGGTCCAAGGGACCACATCCTTGGCCTTTGGCCAAGGCCAGATTGTTGTGGCGTCATGATTCATGGCGTCATGATTCATGGCGCCATGGTCCAAGGGGCCACGGCCTTGGCCTTTGGCCAAGGCCAACTCGATTGTGGCGTACTTGTGCACTTGTGTTATGGTGTATGCATGCGTTTGCGCTATAAAGTATGTATGCGCTTGTACTACAGCGTGCTTCAAGTCATGGCGTGCTTATCCATGGTACATTAGAACATTACACTACACCAAATTTGGGTGGTAGCAACGGTGCCCATCTGTTGCTAAAAGTGTTAGAAACGGGGGCCGGCCGTTGCCATTCATGGTGTGACGAATTTTAGCAACGGTAATGTTGCCTTTGCGTCTCCTGGGTAGCAACGGTACTAGCAACGGCTAGGTTCAGTCGTTGCTGCATTTTTCCCGCAACGACCCAGTTTCCGTTTCTTTAATTTCCCAGCAACGGCCGGACCTCCGTTTCTAATTTCAGTAAGCAACGGCTCACCGTCCGTTTCGGATATTTTCCAGCAACGGCTAACCTTCCGTTTCTTAATTTAGCCGGCAACGGCGACATTGCCGTTTCTAAACCTTGACCAGGTCAACGAAGACCGACTTCCCTTTTCCGGGGAATTTTAGCAACGTAAACTTTTCCGTTGCTAACTCTTGACCAGGTCAACGAAGACCGACTTCGCCTTGCCGGGGAAATTTTAGCAACGCAAAGTTTTCCGTGCTAAACCTTGACCAGGTCAACGTAGACCAACTTTCCCTGAAAATAGAAACGGTAAAATACCGTTGCTAAATTTTTAACAGAAAAAAAAAAACAACAGATTTTCTTGGTTTACCAGCCCTGGAATTGCAGGCAATCATACCACTGCAATTCCCCAATTCCCCTGCACCTACAGTTCCCCAATTCCCCAATCATACATTTACAGAATCATACATTCACAGAATCATACATTCATAGAATCAATTTCATTCATTCAAAGATATTCAATACCAAAATTTCATTCATACTTAGACAATATTTCATACTTAGACAATATTTCAAGTTTACTTGGTGCTACACTTAGCCAAAAAAACAGAACTTATATAACGAAACCTAGTGTTCTTGTTCTATAAGACCTAGCTAGTTTCAGTACCTGGTTCTGAAATACTCTTCGGCCTGATAGTAGGTACCTTCCCATAAGATTTCCTTTGTCAATCTTCTACCAACTACTGTTAAAAAATTGAAGGTTAAGTAACTGCAAAAAGAACCAGAAAAAGGAAACAACAGAAATATAATAGAGAGGCAGGAGACATTACCTCAAGCTACCTCAGCTACAACAATAAGATTTTCCAGAGTCTCATTGTCAGTAAAAGTTGACTGGTAAACAGTTGGAACCTCAAAATCATCTACTGCTGTAGTTAGTCTTTGTGCAGAATGCATTACCACAGACCATCCATTGTCAGAAACATCCAGTGCGTAAAACACTTGCGACGCTTCAGAGGCAAGAATAAAAGGCTCGTCGCGCAGTGTATCTCTACTTCTCAACTTAGACAAGTTGACCTTTATCACCTTTGAGCTAGGATCAATTTTGTACCCATGACTTCTATCTTCAACTTTGACCCAATCACAATAAAAAACCGTTTCTTCAAAATCCAGATAATTCAACTAAATAATCTCTCGAACAACTCCATAATAGGTCATTTCAGTTTCCTTGTAGTTTAGGTCAGAGGATTTTGCTCTCTGTTTTGTAAAGGCCTTCATACACACACCACTGTTTTGACATACCTTTCCCTCCTCGTAACGTTTTGGAGCGAAGATATAGCCGTTCACTTGGTATTTCTTATACGACGTAGCCTTGAACTGGGGTCCTTGCACTAGTCGCCAAAGTACTGAATTTTCTTCTTTGGCTGCCAGCAACTACAAAAAGAAGATTTGTGAATCAGTTAATCACTTACTAACAACTAGAATTCTTTATAAACAACTTTATAAACAACTTTATAAACAACTGCCAACAACTTTATAAACAACTTTTAAGCTTATACCTCGTCGCGTAACCATATATGAAAACTCTTTACGGTATCATCTTTGGAGCTGTCGACATAAGCAGCATACTTCCTACAATGACATTCACCAACTCATTGTCTTAGAACATTAAATGCTTTCAGAATTACAAAAATGTATACAATGCCATAACATTAAACATGAGAAAGTAATGAAGAAGTATACCTTTCCCATTCGTCTAATCCCACATACTTGGACAGAATCCATTTGCGCACTTGTTCAAACTGTACATCAGTTAAAGTAACTGTTTTACCTTTACTCAACGGCATCTCATCTGCAAACTCATCGTCGTCGTCCATAAAGGCCTGTCGACTATGTTTATGAGTACCGTCACCATCTTTTGACAGGTCCTCCATACAGTATAAGCTAGCTTCGCGTAATGTATACCCTCTTGCAATGCAGCCATAAATGTACCTTCTGTTACGCACCAAATTCTTGAAAGTTTTCATTAACCTACAAAACTCAGTAAGCCAAGGGTTCAGTACAAGTCCAAATCAAGAAAATAGAAACTAAAAAGAGAAAAGGATGGCATTTACCTCTCAAACGGATACATCCACCTGAATCTGACAGGACCGCATGTTAAAGCTTCATCCGCCAGATGCACCATCAAGTGAATACTAATAACGAAAAAAGACGGAGGAAAGTGTTTCTCCAATACACACATTGCTTCCACCAAACTAGATTTAGCTTTTACAAGATGTTCTCTGTTAATAACCTTGGCGCACAAAATTTTGAAAAAAATACTTATACGCAGAAGAGCAATTAGTAGATCCTTAGGCAGTGAAGTCGCAAGATGAACCAGGATTTGAAGCAAATTTTGCATCACAACGTGGTAATCGTGAGACTTGAAATTCTTGAGCTCGGGAGGAGTAATGCTAACGATGCTGCGAAGATTGGAAGAGAAACCAGTGGGCACACTTAAGTTCTTCAGAGTAGTACAAAATTGAATCTTCTCGTTCTTTGTCATCGTAAAAGTTCCATCTTCAATAGTTGTTTTACCAGTCTTGGGATCAGCAGCACCCAACCACATCTTCTTTTTAATCCCCATGGCTTCCATATCTTTACGTGCATTAGGACCATCTTTGGACTTGCTACTTCCCATCAGAGTGTTGAGAATATGCTCAGTTATGTTCTTCTCGGTATGCATGGCATCTGTTTGATGTCGAACCACATGTGCTGCCCAATACGGCAAATCATATAGAATAGAACTGCAAGAAAATAACAAAATAAATAAGTCTGTTTTATACGTATAAGTTCTGAGATATAATTAAAGTAAATACATTGAATCATGAAGAAAATAGACCTGCGAGAAAACAGGGTGTGATCATCTGCAACATCTTCATCTTGCACTGCCGCTTTCCTTTTACGTTTCTTATCTGCTGGTTGTTTCTCCTTGCCCTTCTTAATTGTGATATCTGCTACCTTATCTTTAATTTCTTCTCCTGTCATTGGCCATGGAGCTTCACCATTCTCTACCGATCCGTTGAAATTTGATTTATCAAGTCGAAATTTGTGCTTCGCTGGCAGCCATCTCCGGTGACCCATATAACATATCTTCTTACTGTAAGGCAGCCATTCAGCAACTGTACCTTCTCCACAAGTAGGACACCCATAATAACCATGAGTCACACATCCAGATAACGTACCCAAAGATGGAAAATCATGAATAGCCCACAAAAGTCTTGCTTTTAAAAGAAACTCAGACTTGCTGGAGGAGTCGTATGTCATTACACCTTTATTCCACAGCTCAAGGAGCTCATCTACCAGTGGTTGTAGATAAACATCAATATCTTTACCTACACATACATGTTAACATGCAAAAATTCAGAATATATTTTCAGAGAACTTGCAGAAACAAAGAAATGAAGGGAAGTAAACTTTTACCCGGTGCTTTTGGGCCAGATATTAACAAACATAACATCGAGAACTCTTTTTTCATACACAACGAAGGAGGAAGGTTGTACGGACATAGAATAACCGGCCAACAACTGTGACTTGCACCAAAACATCCATTTGGGTTGAAGCCGTCGGTTGAGATCCCAAGTGTGACATTTCTTGGTTCCTTGGCAAACTCAGGAGAAAAGTTATCTGCACATCGCCAAGCCGAATAATCGACTGGATGACGCATCACATTAATATCCGACTTTGCTTTGAAATGCCACAAAAATGCCTCTGTTATCCACGGTACACTATAAAACCTCTGCAGCCTCGCAATCAACGGAAAATGCCTTAAAGTCTTTTGAGCCACTTGTGTAAGTTTCCTCTCATCATTAAAAACCTTCTTATACCTAGGTTCTTGACAAACCGGACACTTAACCAATGTCGACTCAGTTTTCCAATATAAAATGCAGTCATTTACACATGCATCATATGTTATGTAATCCATACCTAGTTCTTGGATCATTTTCTTTATGTCAGGGTACTTAGACGGCAATGTGTTCTCATCAGGAAGCAACTCTTTCATCAATTCTAAGAGAGCAGTAGTACCATTGTCAGAAAACCCATATTGGGTCTTTATGTTATTGAGTCTAATAGCAGCATACAATGCTGTCTTTCCTTTAGAACATGAAGGGTATAACGGTTCTCTAGCACGCTCATATGCAGATTTTTTTCTTTCTTTCCTACTGTGTAACCTAACATTCTCATATGCACCTACATTAGGATCTGCTTCAATATTGACACCAGAATCAACATTCTCATCTACACCTAGATTAGGATTAACTTCAACATTCACACCAGAATCAACATTCTCATCAGCTAAACATACATTATCCGCTACATTTTCGACATCCACAGTATGAGTAGTAATGTTATGACTATGTTGTCCTACTCCTAAGGTTTCCCCATGAAAACTCCAGATCGTATAAGTCTGAAGCATTCCATTTTTGAGCAAATGATAATCTATTTCATCAATTGACTTCAATCTTTTACCATTTCTACAAACAACACTAGGGCATGAGAACAAACCTCCACCTTTGTTGCGGAGAAAAGAAATGAATGACCTTACACCTTATATGTATGTATTCGACTTGCGACTAAAAGTCATCCACCTCTTATCAGCCACACTTGACATATCTGAAATTTTACACACAATCAAACTTCAGAAATAGCATCTAAAAGTCAATGATTTGGGGTGCACAAGAACAATCATTTGCTGCGACTTACTACCTAAACAGCAAAAAGGCGCACACGGCCACAAACCTCCAAACCCTCTACTTCTATACTACCACAAAGTGATAATGATAGTAGTAGAGGATTTGGCAGGTTGGCCGCGAACAACAATTTGCTGCGACTTACTACCTAAGCAGCAAAAAGGCGCACTCCTTGTACCCACAAACCTTCTTCTTGTTCTTCTTTACCAGCAAGTGATAAAAAAAAACCAAGAAGAAGGTTTGAGTGTTGAGGAGCACGCGACAATTTGCTGCCACTACTTCTTTACTACCACAAGTAATAATGAAAGAAGTAGAATCATAGAAGATTCAACAAAATAGGCGATACAACAAAAAGGCGCACTCATCAAGGTACTCCATAAACCTTCTACTGCTTCTTTACCAGCAAGTGATAAAGAAAAAAATAGAAGATTTATGGAGTCCTGATGAGAACAACAATTTGTTGTTCTATCATTTAGGCAACCAAATCAACTATATAATCACCTAAGGTATAACATATGCAAAACAAACTACAACAAATGATATCTAAAGACAGAAATCAATATGACTATATAAATTAGGCAGATGTTTGTTGCACACAAACTATAACAAATGATATCTAACATATTTGTTGCACACAAACTCACACACAATAGATTATCCAGATGTTAACAACATTTCTATGACTTAAGAAAAGACAGAAATCAATCAATTAGGCAATATAGTCTAGTGGTAGGGTGCCGAATCCCTTTAAGTTAACGACAGAATTCTCATTTTAGAAGAGAATGAGCCTAGAAGTAGCTCAATATTTACCACCAAACCATATTGACCCATATCATATCAATTTCATTTGCAAAATACAAACACACAGACAACAGATTATCTAGACATTAACAGCAAACATGAACAAACATTAAGACCAAATCTTGATTCATTTCTCAATACCTAAACAGCAAAACAACCCATACAACTAGAAATTCCTATTCAAACACCCATTCCAACAAACAACAACCACCAACACAAACACATCATGTGATTCATCTGATTCATGTTACTCAAATCAAACACAAACTTCTACAGGATTACTCAAATAACTACTACCAAACACAAACAGAGTTCCACAGTTTTACTCAAATCAAAAAACCCTAGAAACTGAATTAATTAAACCCTAGACACCCATATAAAATTTATTAACAAACTCAAATCAGAAAAAAAATAGAAACCCATATCACAAAAACCCTAGAAACGAAATTTATTAACAAACCCTAGAAATAACAGCAAACATTAAGACCAAATACAAACACCCATTCCAACAAACCAAATCTGAAGATCAAAACTGTACCAACAAAATTGAAGAAGAAACCAGATGAACCCTAACTTGTCTTCGCAACACCAGATGAAAAGAAAAGAAACCAGATGAACCCTAACTATGAAGAAAAGAAAACGAAAAATAATGAAACAGAGATGAAGAAAATGAAACTCAAAGATACAGAGATGAAGAAAATGAAACTCAAACCCTAACTTCTCTCTCTCACCCTAACTTCTCTCTCGCAGAGGTGAAGAAACCCTCAAACCCTAACTTCTCTCTCGCAGAGAAATGAAAAACGAAAAACTAAAAACCAAAAAATGAAGGGATAAGTTGATAAGAGATCCATCGCACACGCCACTTTAGCACGCTTAAGGTTGATGTCACACGCGAATTTAACACGCTTCATAGTCTAGGGGTGGAAAACCTTTAAGGCATAATTTTGTGGGGTGTAAACATCTAAACTGGCAACGGTAAAAATTCCGTTGCTACCCTTAGATTTACTATAAAAAAAAAAAAACTGCCCTGCAATTCCCAGGGCACAATACCCTGCAATTTTCTGGTACCCCCAAAACCTGCAATATCCCATCCATTCCCTGTCACACACCAATATAGACATAACCAAAACATATATATATTCAAGCAGTTAACATGTTCAACCTTTACATAACCCAAAAAAAGAACCAGTTCAAACTGCATCAAACTTTACCCCAAAAAAAAGGAACACCATAAAAGTTTCCCTGAACTCCATAAACTTTACCATAGGCCTAGCAAACTAAAAAACAAGCCATAAAAGTAAGTCAGTTATAAACCAAGATGATGGCAGACATCTTCAAAAAACACGACGACCAATCTAATGAAATGTCGTGTTACTCTTTGGATGAACACAAAACCCTCCAACTCCAACTTCTTTAAATTTCCTAGCAAGATTGTTGGCTTTGATGGTGGGCTCTTCTGGCAGGTAAATGTGATCCAACAACACTTTGACATTCGACTCAGCAACAGGTACGCTGTGACAGATTAGTCCCTGCTCACCGACACAAAGTGTACCCCTAGCAATCAAATCACCATCCAAGTTCTTCAATGAAACTCTCTGATCTGTAGCACCACTACCACCAACTGCTTTAGCACCACTACCACCAACTGCTTTAGCACCACTACCACCTACTACTGATCGAGCAGGTGAAAAATCTTCAAGACCATTCCCTTGAGCAATTTCAGCAGCTGCATTTCTAGGAGTTGGGGAGATGTTTGCATGCTCAGCATTAGCAACTAGAGGATTTGATGCAGAATAGATGGCCGCAGGTGAACCAGATGAACTGTCCTGGTGGTTAGACCCAATGTAAGAAGATTGTCCAGTTTGGATATCGATAACATTGCAGAATGTTGCGAAGCCTTCAATCATAAACTCCATTTTGCCACCTAGCTCCTTAACCTCTGCCCTCAGCTCTCCATCCTTAGACTTCAGTTCATCTACTTTAGCACGCGCAGGAGCGGATAGATCATATGCAGTACGAGAAATAGGACCACAACCACGTACCCTTCCGTGACCATCTGATCCAAAAGCTTTGACCAGTGGATCTTCAGTTTCAACAGGAGTACCAGCTTCAAGTGCTTGCTGGATTTCTTCTTCTGCCTTCTTCAGCTTTTCCTGAAATGTCGATTACCAAAACCAGTTATTCTTTCAGTTACTAAGTATCTTTTAAAAAGTATAAAACTTATATCTGACTTACATAGTAGGGTTGCGCGCTAGGTAGAATGGTACCACCAGTTTGTTTATGGGTTTCAAGCCACACATCAGAAGTAGTGATTATCTTTCCAGGATTTGCCTTCTCCTGAAAATCCAATGCAACATATATCAAGTTATAAACACATACAACTATCATGATGTTCATATCAACACATACAACTAGCTAAAGCAGTGATAATTCAAGAATAGTTGAAATTTTTTACCAGTTCACGCTTCACCCGGCTATGGGGTTTGCGACCTGAGGTATGGACCTACTTATAGCCTTCCCTCTTTCTCTTATGATCTGACCTTAGGTAATAACGTACTACTTGGTGCTTTAATTATAAATCAGAGTTATAATGCGGAAAGTAAAAGCACACAAGACACCAAACGTTTTTTAACGAGGAAACTGCCTTGCAGAAAAACCTCGGGACCTCGTCCA
>JAJJMA010180401.1:2326-23597 GCA_023529015.1 Papaver nudicaule
GAGAATTAGTACCCTTGAGAAAATAACCTGTCAATATTATCTCAAAAAGGGAAACACCTTAGTTTCCTAAAATGGAAACACATACAATTTTAGTTTTGCACAAACTCTTAGGAGTCCCATGCAAAAAGGAATTTGTATTAAGGTAAAACTTGAATTTTTTAGTAAATCCAAATTATGATACAACTAAAATCTCATGATCAGGGCTTGCAGTCCTCTATATATATCCGAGATACCGCACCACACAGAGACAATTTATTCTGTCTCCGTACGGTTCGGGAACCGCTGCCCTAGGTTTTTGTATAAGAAATTCTCTTGAATCATGACAAGTCTTCCAGATCTGTTTACGATTCACTTCAAGGACATCTGTAAGGGTTGAATACAGTTCTTGAATCAAGATTTGGTGGAATTATGACAAGAAGTAGAGGAAAGCCAATGGCAAATCCCCTGAATCCACCAAAAGAGAGCTCCACATCAGAAAAACAATTATCACCGTGATTCAGCTCTGGAATCAATTTCTATGACAAAGAGTGTTGTGATCGTTATCTTATCATCAAAGATAAGCCTCTCATTGTAGAAAGAAAACTTGTTGATAGTACAAGGTTTCAAGGTGTGGTAAAATATGTAAAGTCCTTTAACTTGGGCAACATATTTGATGGTCATGGAAAAGCTTATGAAGGAACCGTCAGAGAGTTCTATGCCAACATTCATGGAACCAATGATGAAAACTTAAGCCTTAAAACAATGGTTCGGAAAACAGTGATAGATGTAAACTGTGATCTCATAGCATCACTCACAGGTCTGTCCAAGCAAGGTATTACACTACCTAGAACTGTGAATTCGAGATCCACCAATGAAGATATTTCCATGAAACTGATAGGTCGAAAATTTCCTTGGGGTTGGAAGTTTCCAACAGAAGATCTATCTATAGAATTGAAATCTTTTGGGAAGCTAGGTGTGGCTAATCTATGTCCTTCCATGATGGTCAACTCTGTGTGGAATCACGACTTTGCAGAATTGGTTTACTATTTAAGGAGCGGACGAGAAATAAACTTGTGTGATATGATTATATATCATATGAGTGTGATGACTCGTAATGGCAAAAACCTGGGGTTTCCATGTCTCATTAGAAGGATCTGTGATCTTTACAATGTTAAACCCTCGGGAAAATTGCTTGGTGAGCCTCAGCCACTCATTGACAACTCCATTTGCAAAATGTTGACTAATGTTAACAAACGCAATAATAGTGATAGCCAGGGTGATGAAGAATCAAGTCATTCTGCAGAAGAAACTCAGAGCAATAACAACAATGAAGTCGTGAGCCTACTTCACACTGTTATCAAGAGACAGAAACGTCTTGAAGATAGTGTTATTTGTCTATAGAAACAACTCGATCTACTTGCTTCAAAACATCCTGATCTCAAATATAGGATGGATCTAACCATGGCATTTTGGAGCAGTTCTGAAGAGTTAGAAAACACCACTGGCAGTGAACAAAGTTAAATCTTTGTGTGTTTTCGTTTCTTAGTAGATTAGATTAGTTGGTTCCTTGTGAGAACTTGTTCTTACTTTTGCCTAAGGAATATAAACTATATCTAAAAGTAGTTTGCCTTTTCATGCATTTTAGAGTTTTTCAGCATGTTCTACTTTATTTCATTAATAAAAGTTCGTTTTAGATGATTATTAATGATGTTTGCAATGCTTGATTTGTCTACCTCAATCTTATTGCAACACATAGCTTTTTCCATTACCTCGGTAGTGATGTAAAGTGATGGCTATTACAAAAGTTATGCTTTTTCTCACGATCAAGAAACTTTTGATTGTATGATTTTTAGGGTTTTTACAAACTCGGAATCGTATACTCTTTTCCAAAAATCTGGCTAAGGGAAAGAGATTATAAACAAAGGAATACTGGATAACATAAAATTGTTTTTGTCCATGTTAAACTTTGTAAGTTGTTCTTTATTGAATAACACCACATGGGGAGAGTTCCTAACTTGAACTTGCGATTAATAACAAATCTTTTTGGGGAGCGTGGTTGTGGAATATTAGGAAAAAAGTGTGTCTATATTTCTCCAAAGATGAATCAACTTAGATATCATCATTCTGATTTCCTAGTTATGTCATCTTAAACTTGGTATGTGAGTACTTAGCTTAACCTATCCTCATAGGTTTATGAAACCCTAGTCTCGAACTACTTTGTCATATTTTTGTGACAAATAGGGGGAGAATACATATGGTTCTTGTTCTTGTGGTTCATAACCGTAGGGGGAGAACGTCATGTGCTTACTTGTTGTACTTTTCCAAAGTATCAAGTAAGGGGGAGTAATTAAAGCTGAGAAGAAGCTTCATATCAGGGATGAGTAGAATCACTTTAAAAGTTTTGATACACGGACTTTAAATTTGCTCAGATTCTTACTCTTTGCACAAACAACATGTAGGATTAGCATATTAACCCATGTAAGCTGGAGCGTACCTTTGTGGTTGTTTGAGCTGGATATGTTGAAGGTGTTGTCTACGAATTCATCAACAAGAGTTAAACGAACACATCAAGACTCAAGGGAGAAGTTGAAGAATTCAAGAATTCAAGATACATCTGGTTAATACTTAATTGTATATCTTTTGAATCCATATGTAAATTGGTTTTGTCACTAAAATTGACAAAGGGGAAGATTGTTAGGGCATTGTCCGGTTAAACCCACTAGCGTTGGTATGTCAAGATGGTTGTCAGTTTTAGGTATCAAAATACAATTCTTGATTTAACCTACTAGAGTTTAGGTTTCAGAATTGGGATATAGACTAAGTAGTAGAGACCTTGAAGACGAAGACTTTGAAGACAAAGAAGACATCATTTATTCTTCATCGACAAAAGGTTAGTAGGAGTTATGACTTTTATGGAAATTCTTCTATTATACTTAAGTTATCTTTCGAAATAGCTGGCTACTTTAGTAGATATACTAATAGTGATTGAGTTCTTGTCTACATGACCATGTGTTATGTTGGTATTTGTTCCCACGAATACTAAGTTTACAAGAATGCATGAGATAGATTCGATACCATTTCTCCATTGCAATGGTTTGCTTGCAAATCACTTGTTGGATATGGGTGAATCTAAAGGAGTACTCTTGAGCAAGAGTCCAGTGAATTATAGCTGAGGGCGTCTAACACGTCTAAGTACTGGTTCAACCCAGAACTTCCAGCGGATCCAAGTTAAACCCTAATATGAATGACGACGGTTCCCGAACCGTTCGTGAACAGCGACTTAGATAAAACTCATGAGTTCCAAAGTATCAATTTGTACGCGTACCTTACGTGAACCTCAGATTCGATGTTTTTGGTCGTAATTCAGATGGACGGTTTGCGAACCGTCCAAAGTGAATATTTTCTGGATTTTCACTCGGGTTAAACTCTGACTCCTTATCTCTTAGTTGGACTTGGTTATCATGAAAATATCTTCTGTGGTCCATCTAACAATTCTCAATGTGTCAATAAGATAAAGATTATCTCTGGTCTGTTGGATATCTATCTTGAAGTGTTTATGAGTTAATAAAACACTTGGCAGATAAATGATAAAAGATTTCCAATTGAGATAAATCTAGGTTTCTTGGTTTGCAAGTTAGGGTTTCCTAAACTTGTGGAACAAGTAACTAGTTGCTTTATTCCAAAGCAACCTATCTTGTTGAGTGCTATAAATAGAGGTGTCTAAGGACGAAAACCGCAAGCATCAAACATACGTGAAGTTTCTCTCTGGAATTGATCGTAAACTCTTTTCACTTCGGTGAATGCTTGTTGTGGTATAGTCATCCTCTATTAGGTAGCAGTTCCTATTGGGATTTACCTAACGACTATAAAGACTTCTTTTGAGAGTTGGGAAGCATAGGTAGGAGATTGAGACCTTAGTGGTTGAAATCGGAGTAACCTGTAACCTTGGTAACCTGATTACGTTATTGTCTATTCTATGGTCCTTCTCTTATGATATAAGGCCATTCAAGAACTGATACGTTACACACAAGGTTGAAAGGAAGCAACGCACGGCTGCACTCGTTGTTGTAAGACCTAGTTAGCTCCAGTTGTATAAGTTTCTTATGTGATTCTTCGTGTACAACTGAGGTAGAGACAAGTTGGGCATAGTTTACTCGGTTTACTTGTCAGCCCCCGCTTGTAAGTAGATTTCCCTATGACCTGGAGAAATCCGAAGGAAGTCAGTTTGTGTATGTCAAACTGATAGAGGAATGTCCAAACATACAGTTGATAATTGAGGTTGCAAAGCCGAAATTATTAACACAAGCCTTTAACAACGGTTAAAGCAACTCCTAGGCCTGTAAAGGACGTCATCTAGGGGAATCAAGTGCGTGACGATATGTGTGGTATCTAGAGACGTAAGGAGTGCGACAGTAGCCAGCTCGCTTGGACGGTGGAATTGGTCTCTGCTACATCCCAGACCGAAGTCTTATAGTAGGCTAGTTTTTGTAGACAGTTTGTACTGCGCGGTGTTCAATCTGGACGAGGTCCCGAGGTTTTTCTACAGGTTGTAGTTTCCTCGTTAAAAAAATCTCTGGTGTCTTGTGTGCTTTACTTTCCGCATTATATTCTCTGATTATATAATTAAAGCAAACACAAGAAGTACGTTATTATAAACCTGATCGTTGTTCTCAATCCATCCATTGGATTTACCAAGACCCTGTCTTGCGTTGGACTGATCCTTGTGATCCAAAATCAGGTTAACATATCTGGATATTGATTTTTGAGATCGTCCAGATCTGACCATAAGTCTCACGAGCCCAACCAAAAAGTTAGTTGTATTTCGGTACCCCCGCTTTTTCAATTGGTATCAGAGTCGGTGAACACATAAAAGACGTAATTGTCTGTGTTTATCGAGGCTTGTGAGTTATGGCGTACATAAAAAATTAGTTTATCTTTACCGCCAATTTAGTATACCAGATAATACAACGCTTTATTCAGAATTTGTTGGGTTCTGATAAGCTTGTAAATATGCTCGAGGTTCATCGCAATGAAATCATGCAACTACATGCACTCGAGAAATTAGAACTCATGGAACTTCTTGATCCTGAAGGATTTCGAGTTAACTTACTCTGCCGACTCCTCCAAGATCTTAATATCTGCTTTGTAGAATACATCGAAAACATTCAGGAACAAAGAAGTAAGCATGCTAATACCATACATTTTAAATGCGGAAACCTTGGACACATTGATAAGAATGCCGACTTTCTGTGTCAAGGAATTTAAAACTTCCAAGCATGCTCCTAATCTCATGAGTACCCCTTTGTTCAAGCATAGGAAAAGAAAGGCAAAAGACTATGTTCCAAAGGAAACTCAAGGCAATAATTTATCTCACTATGGCAACTGTTATATTGAGATCTGTGAGTATCCATATGCTCACGTCTACTCTCCCTAAAATCCATGACAGGATTTTCTCATCATGTACCTACTTGTGTGATGAGAAAAATGTGTGGGGAAGTAGGTGTAGATTCTTGTAGATTTATTTAGTCTTTTGAGTTTGTTGGTAGTATGTCGAGCCATTGCTCCAACAAGTTAAAGGGATTTTGATTTTTGTGGCTTTCAAAATCAAAATCACAGGAGAACTAGTACCCTTGAGGAAATAACCTGTCAATATTATCTCAAAAAGGGAAATACCTTAGTTTCCTAAAATGGAAACACGTACAATTTCAGTTTTTCACAAACTCATAGGAGTCTCATGCAAAAAGGAATTTGTATTAAGGTAAAACTTGGATTTTTTAGTAAATCCAAATTCGGATACACAACTAAAATCTCGTGATCAGGGCTTGCAGTCTCTTATATATATCCGAGATACCGCACCACACAGAGACAGTTTATTCTGCCTCCGTACGGTTGGGGAACCGCTGTCCTAGGTTTTTGTATAAGAAATTCTCCTGAATCACGACAAGTCTTCCAGATCTGTTTACGATTCACTTCAAGGACATCTGTAAGGGTTGAATACAGTTCTTGAATCAAGATTTGGTGGAACATTCATGGAACCAATGATGAAAACTTAAGCTTTAAAACAATGGCTGGGAAAACAGTAATAGATGTAAACTGTGATCTCATAGCATCTCTCACAGGTCTGCCCAAACAAGCTATTACACTACCTAGACCTGTGAATTTGAGACCAACCAATGAAGATATTTCCATGAAACTGATAGGTCGAGAAGTTCCTTGGGGTTGGAAGTTTCCAACAGAAGATCTATCTATAGAGTTGAAAGCTTTTGGGAAGCTAGGTGTGGCTAACCTATGTCCTTCCATGATGGTCAACTCTGTGTGGAATCACGACTTTGCAGAATTGGTTTACTATTTAAAGAGCGGACAAGAAATAAACTTGTGTGATATGATTATATATCATATGAGTGTGTGACTCGTAATGGCAAAAACCTTGGGTTTTCATATCTCATTGGAAGGATATGTGATCTTTACAATGTTAAACTCTCGGGAAAATTGCTTGGTGAGCCTCAGCCACTCAATTGACAGTTCCATTTGCAAAAATGTTGACTAATGTTAACAAACGCAAGAATAGTGATAGCCAGGGTGATGAAGAATCAAGTCATTCTGCAGAAGAAACTCAGAGCAATAACAACAATGAAGTCGTGAGCCTACTTCACACTGTTATCAAGAGACAAAAACGTCTTGAAGATAATGTTATTTGTCTATAGAAACAACTCGATCTACTTGCTTCAAAACATCCTGATCTCAAATATAGGATGGAACTAACCATGGCAGTTTGGAGCAGTTCTGAAGAGTTAGAAAACACCACTGGCAGTGAACAAAGTTAAATCTTTATGTGTTTTCGTTTCTTAGTAGATTAGATTAGTTGGTTCCTTATGAGAACTTGTTCTTACTTTTGCCTAAGGAATATAAACTATATCTAAAAGTAGTTTGCCTTTTCATGCTTTTTAGAGTTTTTCAGCATGTACTACTTTATTTAATTAATAAAAGTTCTTTTTAGATGATTATTAATGATGTTTGCAATACTTGATTTGTCTACCTCAATCTTATTGCAACACATAGCTTTTTCCATTACCTCGGTAGTGATGTAAGGTTATGTCTATTACAAAAGTTATGTTTTTTCTCACGATCAAGAAACTTTTGATTGTATGATTTATAGGGTTTTCACAAACTCAGAATCATATACTCTTTTCCAAAAATCTGGCTAAGGGAAAGAGATTATAAACAAAGCAATACTGGATAACATTAAATTGTTTTTGTCCATGTTAAACTTTGTAAGTTGTTCTTTATTGAATAACACCACATGGGGAGTGTTCCTAACTTGAACTTGCACTTAATAACAAATCCTTTTGGGGAGCGTGGATGTGTAATATTAGGAGAAAAGTGTGTCTATATTTCTCCAAAGATGAATCAACTTAGAGATCATCGTTCTGATTTCCTAGTTATATCATCTTAAACTTGGTATGTGAGTACTTAGCTTAACCTATCCTCATAGGTTTATGAAACCCTAGTCTTGAACTACTTTGTCATATTTTTGTGACAAATAGGGGAGAATACATATGGTTCTTGTTCTTGTGGTTCATAACCATAGGGGGAGAACGTCATGTGCTTACTTGTTGTGCTTTTCCAAAGTATCAAGTAAAAGGGAGTAAGTAAAGCTGAGAAGAAGCTTCATATCAGGGATGAGTAGAATCACTTTAAAGATGTTGTCTACGAATTTACCATCAAGAGTTAAATGAACACATCAAGACTCAAGGGAGAAGTTGAAGAATTCAAGAAATCAAGATACATCTGGTTAGTACTTAATTGTATATCTTTTGAATCCATATGTAAATTGGTTTTGTCACTAAAATTGACAAAGGAGGAGATTGTTAGGGCATTGTCCGGTCAAACCTACTAGCGTTGGTATGTCAAGATGATTGTCAGTTTTAGGTGTCAAAACACAATTCTTAATTTAGCCTACTAGAGTTTAGATTTCGGAATTGGGATATAAACTAAGTAGTAGAGAACTTGAAGACGAAGACTATGAAGACAAAGAAGACATAATATATTCTTCATCGACAAAAGGTTAATAGGAGTTACGACTTTTATGGAAATTCTTCTATTCTACTTTCTCTATCTTTTGAAATAGTTCGCTACTTTAGTAGAGATACTAATAGCGATTGAGATCTTGTCTTGTCTACATGAGCATGTGTTATGTTGGTATTTGTTCCCACGAATACTAAGTTTACAAGAATGCATGGGATAGATTCGATACCATTTATCCATTGCAATGGTTTGCTTGCAAATTTCTTCTTGGATATGCGTGAATCTAAAGGAGTACTCTTGAGCAAGAGTCCAGTGGATTATAGTTGAGGGCGCCTAACACGTCTAAGTACTGGTTCAGCCCAGAACCTGCAGTGGATCCAAGTTAAACCCTTATCTGAATGACGACGGTTTCCGAACCGTTCGTGAACAGTGACTTAGGAAAAACTCATGAGTTCCAAAGTATCAATTTGTACGCGTACCTTACGTGAACCTCGGATTCAATGCTTTTGGTCATAATTCAGATGGACGGTTTGCGAACCTTCCAAAGTGAATATTCTCTGGATTTTCACTCGTGTTAAACTCTGACTCCTTATCTCTTAGTTGGACTTGGTTATCACGAAAATATCTTCTGTGGTCCATCTAATGATTCTCAATGTGTCAATAAGATAAAGGTTATCTCTGTTCTGTTGGATATCTACCTTAAAGTGTTTATGAGCTAATAAAACACTTGGCAGATAAATGATAAAAGATTTCCAATTGAGATAAATCTAGGTTTCTTTGTTTGCAAGTTAGGGTTTCCTAAACTTGTGGAACAAGTAATTAGTTGCTTTATTCCAAAGCAACCTATCTTGTTGAGTGCTATAAATAGAGGTGTCTAAGGACGAAAACCGCAAGCATCAAGCATACATGAAGTTTCTCTCTGGAATTGATCGTAAACTCTTTTCACTTCGGTGAATGCTTGTTGTGGTATAGTCATCCTCTATTAGGTAGCAGTTCCTATTGGGATTTACCTAACGACTATAAAGACTTCTCTTGAGAGTTGGGAAGCACAGGTTGGAGATTGAGACCTTAGTGGTTGAAATCAGAGTAACATGTAACCTTGGTAACCTGCTTATGTTCTTGTCTATTCTACGGTCTTTCTCTTATGATATAAGGCCATTCAAGAACTGATACGTTACACACAAGGTTGAAAAGAAGCAACTCACGGCTGCACTCAGTGTTGTAAGACCTAGTTAGCTCCAGTTGTATAAGTTTCTTAAGTGATTCTTCCTGTACAACTAAGGTAGAGACAAGTTGGGCATAGTTTACTCGGTTTACTTGTCAGCCCCCGCTTGTAAGTAGATTTCCGTATGACCTGGAGAAATTCGAAGGAAGTCACTTTGTGTATGTCAAACTGATAGAGGACAGTTCAAACATTTAGTTGATAATTGAGTTTGCAAAACCGTAATTATTAACACAAGACTTTAACAACGGTTAAAGCAACTCCTAGGCTTGTAAAGGACGTCAGCTAGGGGAATCAAGTGCGTAACGATCTGTGGGGGATCTAGAGACGTAAGGAGTGCGATAGTAGCCAGTTCGCTTGGAGGGTGGAATTGGTCTCTGCTATATCCCAGACCGAAGTCTTATAGTAGGCTCGTGTTTGTAGACAGTTTGTACTGTGCGGTGTTCAATCTGGACGAGGTCCCGAGGTTTTTCTAAAGGTTGTAATTTCCTCGTTAAAAAAATCTTTGTGTCTTGTGTGCTTTACTTTCCGCATTATATTCTCTTATATAATTAAAGCAAACACAAGAAGTACGTTATTATAAACCTGATCGTTGTCCTCAATCCATCCATTGGATTTACCAAGACCCTGTCATGCGTTGGACTGATCCTTGTGAACCAAACTCAGTTTAACAGATCTGGATATTGATTTTTGAGATCGTCCAGATCTGACCATAATTCTCACGAGCCCAAACGAAAAGTTGGTTGTATTTCGGTACCCCTGCTTTTTCAATCTGAAAAGTGTGTAACTGCTTTATTGGGTAATGAGGATGTTTTATGAGAGGTGCGAGAATCAAGGGAACCCTAATATGGTCGTTTTATTTCCAAAATTGTAACGCCTGAAGTATTTAAAGCAAGTAGTTGGATGGCGACATGATTTCTTCTATAAAAGGCTACTGTCTTCACCGATCGTCTCCTATTATTTTCCGAGTAGTTTAAGAAAGAAGAGAGAGAGAGAGAGTCTTTAGAGAAATGGCAGACAGAGGGAATGCGCCATGAAATATGAGGAAAATAGCAGAAGGGAACAAGTTCGAATGATAATGAATATAGAGGCAAATCGTAAACGTGGTGGTTCTTCAAGAAAGGAAAGTAATCCTGATAAAGTGATTCGTCTCTTCGACCATCTCATAAAAAGTGATTAAAGAATAAGGGAAAGGAGAATGAGGGAAGATGGTGGTTCTCCGTACGATTGTCGCATGATTGAGACAAGATTTTTTTTTTCCGCCGTCATAGTGAGGAGATTTTATTGATGCTGGGGGAGGATCTTGTTTCTTCTGATGATGAAATAACTGTGAAGGTTGAAGTAAAAGATGAATTCAATGATGCTGAACAAACTGCTGCCAACTTTGCTCATGTTCTGCCGGTCTCCGATCCTGTGGTAGATGCTGCCAACTTTGCTCTTGTTCTGCCGGTCGCCGATCCTGTGGTGGATGCTGCCAACTTTGCTCCTGTTGTTCCTGTTAATGCTCCGGTGATCGATTTTGAATTGCTTGATGGTCTTGACGAGGACCGTGGTACTGTGGCTGCTCGACTCCATGGCAGACGTAGGAATAGGGGACACTGATTTTTTCTCTTGAACATTACCTTTTTAATGGACTAGCGCTCTTCTGCCTTGTTGTTTGACTCAGCTCTACGTGGTTTCCTTGCTTGGCCGTCTATGGTTTTTGTTGTGTTCTTCGATATTTCAAAAGTTACTTCAGTCACCATGAATCTCCATTTCTCCATATACCGTGGGGAATCTCAGTTGCTGATGATGTACTGAAACTTCTCCTCCCAACTCTTGTATCCATTTTTTCCCCAATACCGCTTGATATGGCGATGTTGTTTTGATAATGCAAAATTTTGTGAAGGTTGTCACTGGACCTATGTCCACTTGCAGTGTGATTTCGCCCTTAGATGATATGATTGCTCCATACGAATCTTGGATGATTGTTGTCGGGTAATCTAGTTGTTCGTCTCGAAGCCCCATCTGCAGGAATCACTTATATAATAAAATATTATACGTAATTCCTTCGCTGACTAATCTCCTTCGCGGTATTCATTTCGTGGATAAGTAGGGTGATGATCAAGGCCTGCTGTTCATTTGTAGTTTCTGACTTTCCATTGCATCCTCGCTTCTTGGCCTAGATAGGTATACTTCACTTTTGTCGTTTTCTTGAAAGTCGTCGTCGTTCCTTTGTTGTTCTTCGGGCTTCCGGGTGGATGAGGTATACTGGCCGAATTCTCCTCGACTTATGTTTCTTTCTATCGTATTCTGAAGATGTTTGCAATTATCAGTGGTGTGCCCTCGTGTTTGGTGATACTCACAGTAATCCTTGTGGTTGCTCATTTCTTTTCTCTGTTTTTCCCTGGTAGCTGGGTAAGTGAAGTTCTTCCTGCCCCCTTCCCTTCTCAGTATTTCCGAAGGTTGTAGGATTAGATCTGAATATAGTATCTCCTGGTATTTCCCCCCGCTTCTGCTATCTGATGGAATTGTTTTCTACCTGAGTCTTTTCTCCAATTGGTGGCTTTCCGCGATACGCTTTTTTTCCTGGTCTGGCATCTTCCACTGTTTGTCGCCTGAGAAGTTTCGCTTCCGTGATCCCTTTCATTGTCCTTCCTATGGGTTATCCGCAGTTCTCCTTCTTGAGTGTGTGTGTTGGTTCTTAGCTTCATCGTCAGTAGGGTGGCTTGTTTCGGATCGTACTTGTAACATCGTGTTTCAAGATCCTCGGTCCGTCGCTCTTCCTCTTGAGTTTCCCTCGTACTACTTCTTGCGCTATCCCCATTATCTCCGTCCGTCTCCCCGTCTTCGTAGTTTAATATGTTCAAGATGCTTTCTTTGTTCTTCGTCTTCTTTTGTCTGCTTCAGCCACCTTTACATTTCTTCGCGTGACGTATGCTGGTATGATTATTCCGGCTTTCTCTGGTCCTTTGTCATTTCTCTCATTCCCTTCACCATCCTCGGCACTTTTTCCCTTTAAGCGTGGTACGTTGGCGCCACCGTGCTTCCCACGGTTGTCGCAGTATCTTCGTGTCCTGAAGGAGTTCCTGCTAGTCTCCAAAGTGTCGGCTCGTCGATCCCCCGGTTCTTATCCTGCTTCGTCGTCTTTAGATATTTCTGACATTCTTCCCCACCTGGAGTATATAAAAGAAAAAATTGCTTCGTGCCCTCGTACATGCTGGTTGTTAGAGATATGTTTTTTGACGCTTCTAATATCTAGTTAGATATAATTTTTAGGGTCCAGCGTTGTTGGGTTTACCTATACAAGTGTTCTCCAAGTGCATATATGGTTGCACGTCGTATGGCTGTCCAATCCACACAAGGTGGGATTCAGAAACTTGGCCTTCCTAAGCGTTCTTCGGGTAAAGACCTGCTAAGGAGATTCTGGCGTTCTTCTATCGTAGGGAGCGTTTTGGCCCTTTAGATATTCAGATCTGAGCCTTTTGCACCATGAGTTTTATTTATATCTCTAAAGTAAAAATGTGGGAGAAAATGAGGATGGGTGAAATACTCGTAAGAAAACGTTGAAGTGCTTGTGGGAAAATCCTAAGGGGTAAAAGATTCATTTTAGTCCATTAGATGCTGAGATGACTTGGTACCTAATTTTCCAATATAAATTCTTGGGTTTCAATCACCAGAAAAACGTAGGAGCGACTAGAAGATCGTTGCAAAAGATACCGAGTAAGAAAAAGCAAAATCAAAACAAGTGCTGAAAGCCATGTTGCTGAATTTTTTCAAGGACACTGGTTCTTGTTTCTAGCGCCAAACTGTTGATACTAATTTTCCCATATCATACTAACATAAGATTTTAAGATTAATACTAAGCATTAACTTGGATCCTCGTCCATGTTCGTATCCAATGAATGGAACAACGAGCTTATGAACTCATCAAAAATCCAAAACGAAGGATGATGCTAAAGACAAATTGAAAAAGACGGATCCATCGCAAAGCGCTTCATTTCCATAAACTTTATAATAAGATCTCGTAGATGAAACCTATTAATGACAAAACAATAAAGTTATTTCTGAATATTATCTGGTTCGATCTATTACAATATGGTAGATGTACAAAGCAATCCAGTCTCCAGATCCCAGAAGGACTTTTGGCTATAGTATCATTCCTTGTAATGTCGTCGACCCCTCCCCTTCATAGTGAGATGGGGTATTTATAGCGAGTTTTGGGAGAAACTTTGCTACACTTGATCCCTTCTGTTGTTTGATGGTCTTCGTTGACAGTTGGTTTCTGCCTGCCGCCCTTATCGTCCATTCCAATGTTAACACATTTCATTTGGTGTATTTATTTACTATTCAAACCCCTTGATGTTCCTGATGTCCTAATCCTTATCCATTATGCTGCTTTATACCGATGTCTGATTCAGCCGCGTGTTGACATGTGCCCCTAGTCTTCTGTAACCCTATAAAGTATTGATATGACAGCTTAAAATGCGCTTTGAGTCGGTGGTACTTTCCTTCCTTCTCTAATCTTCGGTTACCGTAGTAGCATACATTGGGATGACTTTATACTTCGCTTCCCCTTATTTGCGGTGCCTTCTTCCTTCTGGTTGATACTTCTAGGGCCAGTAATATTTATGTATTAACACAACAAGAGATTGTTACATGTAGAGTAGGGGACTTAATGTTTATGGTGGGTTTTGAACGCACTCTATATTACACCTTATGATCTTATGTTCTGATGAGCAGGTCCTTCTGCTTTAGGAATAAACCAGTTCATACTCATGGACTAGGTTGCTAGTATTACTCCTCTCATGGATTACTAGCTACAATAAGTGATTGTTCGTCGTTTCTCTTGCGTGGAACCCTAGTTGTTGATACTAATTTTCCCATATCATACTTCAAGTAAATATTGTTAGAGGTTCGATTGCTTGAGTCGTTGGTGGCCTTTGTTCGTTAACAACCGGAGATTAGTTCGTGAGTTTGAATGTATTATCGTTGGTTATTATGATCCAAGTCGGCTACTGGCGGCAATCGAGATAATACTTTGAAGACAATCGTCGACAAAGTTAACTACAACAAATAAAACTGAAACAATAATCAACACAACAATTTAACGAGGTTCAGCAGCCTTGTGCCTACGTCCTCGGGGGTAAAATCGTTGTTATATTATATCAAATCAATAAAGCTTTCTCTGGTTTACACTATAAGTCACTTCAATTTGTTGATGGATAGAGGACAAATGGAATCTGGAGAATGTTCATCCAAGTATTCTCACTCCTAGATATCCTTTCCCAAATTATGCGACCCCCATACCTGCTGATGAGGGGTGGGGGTAACAATACTCTCATGGGCCTCGCTCTTTGCTATCCTTGGTTGCTTCAATCTTCTGCTGCTCCTTGGCTGGATTGTCCATCTTCGGTGACCGCCCTTATCATCCAATCCCAGCTCGTCGTACTAATATGTGGAGAATCCTTGCTGTATTTATACGTTGTAGGCTCCTTATTGGTCGAGGTTTCTGCTCTCCATAGCTGGATGGAACAATCCCCAATCGACAGACAACTTCTGTCCTGCTGTCAATAGCATTAAATGCGGTATGACTATTCCTTCACGTGTCTTCTTTCTCCTAGTATCCTAGGTTGATGATCCTTCGATCTCCTCTCTTGGATTTCATCGTCTCGTGATGAGATGTTGCTTTTCCGGGATATGCTTCTATCCATCGCGATCCTCGTTGCCTCCGTGCGTAACCTCATGAGATGGCGCCACGTGTCCATCCAAAATTATGCATTAACAGTTTGCCCCTTTTCTTTCAGTTATTGATATGGGCAATTATGGAAGAAAATCTCCGCCTATGCCGCCATTTTCAAATAATGGTGGACCCTTCTTTCACGCCTTTTCGTGGTTTTGTGGGAGTTTTTTTTTGTGATTCTCTATAAATGATGGATTTGGGGACGTGATCTTTATCTTCTTCAGTTCTAACTTCCCTCATGTATGTTTCCCTCTTCATCTCTGATCACTAGTTTTTCAGTTCTCCTCCCTTTGTCTCAAGCTTTCTTCAAACCCTGATGACACGGAAACCCTCAAGTTCTAAGTCGAAATCTTCTTCCAAGAAGTCGAAGAATGGTGGCATGGATTCAAGTGTATCTTCAGCTCTTCCTTCTTCGTTGCAAGCTTTTCTTCGTCTCTTGAGTTCTTCTGGTGATGTGAAGAAAAACCTTCCCGCTGTTGGTGACGGTCTTGTTCCTGCTAGAGTGGATAAGGAGCTTAACTATGAACTGCGACGCCTCCGTCCTTCTGAAGATGACAGCTATCGTCATTAGAGTCTTGCCAAAATAAAAGAATCTTTTGGTTTGAACCATTTCGATATTTCTTTCTTTGATGGTGATGTGGACGTTCTGAACGAGGATATGATTAGGAATTTTCCTTATGATGAGGATTCTTTACTCATATCCGTTGGTCAGTTATGTGCTGGTCTTGTCCTTCCCTTGTACGATCCTGATGATACTTTCTTTATTGACGTCTTCGTTGACCGAGACAATCCCTCCTTGTGTCAGCAACTTCATGGCATACAACAGTATACTGGTAATTTTTTTCGTCTTTTATATGAGTGCTGGCTTCGTGCTCAAGGTCGTACTCGCATGAGATGTTATGATCCCTTTTCTTTAGCAATGGTTCGTCGAGAAGATTATACTCCTCAAAACTTCAACTTGACCTGGGGGACTCCGTTCAGAGCTCTAACGTGGTGCCTTGGTCAGTTGGACCTCATCGATTTTCCCCTTCTGCTAAGCGAATCCATGACAAGGTCCCTCTTTTGCTGGATGATTGTGATGACCCTGACTTGCTAGTTATCCCTGGGACAGTTAGTCTTCCTTTTCCTGCTGATCAGAGGTTCTTCTTAGTCGTGATCACCGATGGATGCGTACTCCTCTCTGTGTCACTAGTCCGTGGGTTGCTGGTTTTAGGAAATCTCGGTCCCAGCCTGGCTTTTTCCTTCCTCGTTCGATGAAAGATCTTCCTCCACGCTATCGAACCTTTGTCGCCTGGCGCTTTAACCCGACTCCTTCGTGCGTATGTATTTCTGTTTTTGTCTTTAGTTTCCTGTTATAAAAAAATTTCTGACAACTTGCATTCTCCTGGTTGTCAGTCCCTGAGGGCTAATGTACCTTCACCTAGCGTTAGTGACAATACTTGTACTCGAAAGAGAAAAGTTGGTGTTGGGTTAGTGAAAAATATTGACAACAAACCAGTTGGCGTTACTTCGTTGTCGAAGGTATGGGTAATTGATATCCTCTCTTTGTGCGTATGTAGTTGTCCCCCTTTGCTCGTGCCTTAGACAAATGATTTTGCGTTTTTTCCAGCCTGCTGAAGAAACCAAAGGTCGAAGTAAAATCTGTGGACGGAGTTGGTGATCCTGAGGAGTCTTTTGCTTCTATGGTAAGCGTGGGTGTTGAAGATAGCTCCGAAGATGTTTCCTCTGGTCACCATAGTGAGGATGACGTTGATGCTCAAAGTTGACTGCCTGCCCCTGCAGTTGTGGATATTACTGATGACGCCGATGTGCAGGACAACCAGTACCCTGAGTTCTCTTCTGCTTTTGAAACACAGGTTAACATGAAAGATACGACTGAGATTTTGTCTTGCTCCGCCGAGGTTTGCATCCCTTCTTCGTCTGGTCTTCTTGAGTCAGTGGTGAAATCTGCTACTCACGCCTCCCCCTTGTCCTTTGCTGTCGTAAAACCCGTGGACTGGTCTTCATTCTTCTTAAAAGATCTTGATCCTCCTTTGGGTTCACAAATTTCCATCTTCGATGACCGGGTTTCAGAGCTGACGTTCGAACTTAATGTTGTTACGCTGTTGATGGAAGAGTATAGGCGTGTTGCTGAGGAATCTAGGGCTCGTGAAGAAAATGCGGTTGCCGAAGCTGCCCTCTTGATATCCCATCTTCGTGATTTTGACGCTAAGGTAGCCGCTATTGTCGCTTCTCAAACGGAAGGGCTGAGTCTCACCTAAGCTCGTTCTGCCGCGATAACCGTAAACGAAACTTTTGCTGAAGCCGAGTGCCGCTTCCCTGGCATCGCTTTTCCGCGGATGGATGTCCCTTAGTTGCCCTTTCTTACGGAAAAAATTATTCGAAATTCCATGTTTATACCTGCATTTTAACCTGTTGGGTGAATTCCTGGCCATTTCTTGCCTTCGTGTACCTGTACTCCTTTACTTTTAACCTTTTGTAATCGGATATATCCGAATGGTAACCTTGTTGATCATGAGATCTTCCTCCTAGTGTCTAATCGGATATATCCGAATGGTAACCTTGTTGATCATGAGATCTTCTCCTTAGTGTCTACTTTTTTCAGGCATTTCAACCTTCTTGGGTTAAGCATTATCTTTCAACCATCCTTGGCCAGGGATGATTTGGGACATTAACCTAGGAGAAGGATTCTCCCGCTAGGGGCGACATTCGAGTTATCTCTATCATTGGGATTCTTACGCATCGCCCCATACATATAATTGAAGATCCTAGAGATGACCGGTGATCAGCAAGTATACTCTTGTCATGGCAATTTTTCTGTTGCGCTTAGGCTGCTGGCAAACTTATTATTGCACTTACATCGCTGTTACTTTTAAAATTCTGTCACCTTTGGAGCAAAATAAAGACATTTTATTTATATACTGCGCCGTAGCGCCCTTCGTGGAAAGTAACATAAGATGAGTGGTGGAACTTCGGATTGGTAACTTCTGCTCCTCCTATGGGTAGTACTTCTTAATGTACCAGGCGTTCCATGGGTGTTGCAAATTGTCTCCCTACATGTTTCTGAGGTAATAGGATCCCTTCCCTGCAATATCTTCAATGACATATGGTTCTTCCCATACGGGGGATAGTTTGCCCCATTCAATCTTCTTTTGGTATGGTGGTATCTACCTCATTACAAATTCTTCCAGCGTAAAGTTTCGAAGAATTACCTTTTTGTTGTACTCCTTGGCTATCCTCCGTTGATAGTTTTCCATTCTTTGAAGTACAATCTCCCTTCGTCCTTCTAGATCATCTAACTTTTCGTAGATCAGGTCCGTGGTTAGATTTTTCTCCCATGCTTCAGTCTTGGTTGTTGGGATGATAACCTCAGTGGGAATCACAGCTTCGGTTCCGTAGGTCAGCATGAAAGGTGTTTCTCCTGTTGCTTTTTCGAGTTGTTCGGTATGCCCATAGCACGTTGTGCAACTGTTCACACCATTTCATTTTATAATTGTCAAGCTTCTTCTTTAGGATCAGGGCTATGGTTTTGTTCGTAGATTCTGCCTGACCGTTGCTTTGCGGGTACGTCGGTGTTGATTTGATCTTCTGGATCTTGTAGGTATCAAACAACATGTTAATGTTCCTTCCGCTAAGTTGTGCTCCGTTGTCAGATACTATGGTCGCCGGAATTCCAAACCTACAAATGATGTGTTCTAAAAGAAATTTGAATACGTCTCGATCTCTTATGTGGGAAAGAGGTGCAGCCTCTACCCACTTGGTGAAATAGTCAATGGCGACTATCAGAAACCTTCGATTGCGTTACCCTGCTACCAGTAGGCCTACTATGTCCACTCCCCATTTTTCAAATGGCCAGGGACTTAGTACGACATTAAACTCCGTTGCTGGTGCTTTGAATTTTCTTGCAAACTGCTGACAGGAAAAACATCGTCTTACCATTTCTAGTGTGTCTCTGTTCATGCTTGGCCAATAGTATCTTTGTAGCCGAGCTTTCTGCGCCAGGGATGCCGCTGTGGTTTCCCGCGTCTCCATAATGTATGTCTTTTAAGATGTGCATCCCCTCTTCCTTCGTGATGCATCTGAGTAGTGGTCCCATGAACGTAGATTTGTAGAGGATGCCTTCTCGAAGGTGGTACCTTGCCGCCCTTGAGATGATCTTTTTTGCATACTTTGTATCTTCGGGCAATACTTCGTTGCTTAAGTATTGATGAAGTGGTATTCTCCAATCGTCTTCTACTTCGTTGCCTTCTGTGCTTGGCGGGCTGGATACTCCTTCCACGTCCATTACTTCTTTTCCCGCAGCTTCAGTATTCACCGACGGTTCATACACTCTTCCCACCTTGATGGACGTAACCCTGGGGTTCCGTAGCATAGACGATATATATATATATATGCCAACGCGTCAGCATGTCTATTATCCTTTCTTGTTATATGCCTGTATGTTACCTTTTCAATCTCCGCCGTAAGTTCTTGTGCTAACTTCAAGTAGGCAGCAAGGCATAAATCCAAAGTTTGGTATTTAAGATCGATTTGCCTACTGACAAGTTGTGAGTCGCTGGTGATCCTGATGTCCGTGATGTCCAACTTGATTATTGGACGCAACGCGTGGATCACTGTTTCGTACTCCACGATGTTGTTTGTGTACTCTTCAAATTCCAATCTGAATGCATGGAGGATCTTATCTCCTGTAGGGGTAGTTATCACGATTCTTATTCCCGCGCCTTTTTTGTTGGAAGACCCATCCACAAACAGTTCCCATCTTCGGGAGTTGACTAGCTCCAGCAGATCGTTAAGATCTTCTTTGTCTTCTTCAGCTCCTGGTATATCATCAATTTCTTCTTCGTTTTTGAGAGGTAGTTCTGCCAAGAAATCTACCAATACCTGTGATTTTTCCGTCGTCTGAGGTTCGAATACAATTTTGAACTGCGTTATCAGCGCATTCCATTTGGCTATGCGTCCCACCCTTTCTGAATTTTGGAGGACCTGGCCAATTGGCGCCTTCGTTAGGACTCTCACTGTATTGCGTTGAAGTAGGTCCGCAGTTTTTGGGTTGCGAATACGAGGGCCAGGATGATCTTCTCCATCTTCATATAGTTTCTTTCAGCGGGGTAGAAAGTCTTGCTGATGTAGTAAATAGGTATTTCCTCCTGTAGTTGGTAAAATCCCCAAAGTAGAGATTTTACCAATACACCCATACGTAATGATAATATACACAACATAACCAACATACTTAGAGTAAAACATCATAATCCTACATATAATATGTAACAATTGTGTTACAAATGGGTCTCATAAACAAATCAGATTGTTAGAGAATGTGAATTTGAGATTAAGATGAAAATAATTAGAAGAAGAAGAAGGGAAAGGTAAAGAGAGAGAGAGAGTTGAGAGGATAAGAGAGTTTGTTATTATTTTTCATAAAGCAAACCAGAGTACACAGAACAGTACAAATACAAGCAAAAGGGAATCAAAATAGCAACAATGTAAGGAACGTGCGAAACGCACGGCCAGACTAAAGGCACCAACCAGGGAGTGCCCAGGACCAGCAGGACAGCCCAAAGGAACTCTGACAAATTCCCACTACTTCTCCAGATCCTTGTCCTCAAGGATAAATTCTGGAAATTGCTGAAGCATAAACTCCTTATCTTCCCAAGTAGCATCCCTGACAGACAATCCTTCCCACTTAACCAAAACTTGGGAAATTTCTTGCTGGTTCTTCTTAATAAGTCTGGCAGCTAGAACTTTGGATGGATTAACCTTAGCTTCTCCTTCTTTGTTAAGTGTAGGAAGTGCAGTTTGGGGTAGCAGTCCTGCACCTAACTTGGCCTTAAGCTGAGAGACGTGAAAAGTGTGATGAACTTTTGACCCGGGTGGCAGCTGCAACTTGTAGGCTACCTTTCCAATCCTTTCTAACACCTTGTAAGGACCAAAAAACTTGGCTGACAACTTCAAATTCTTCCTGAGTTGTACTGTGGTCTGTCTATAAGGTTGGAGTCTCAAGTATACATAATCTCCCACTTGAAATTCTCTTTCCAGTCTCTTTTTATCCGCCTGCTGCTTAATTCTATGTTGAGCTTCTTCTAGTACTCCCTTCAATACTCTGTTCATGGCTTCTCTTTGAAGTAGATAATCTTCAGCTGTGAAGCTTACACCTTCTCCTTCAGGATTAAGCCCATATTGTGGAGGAGGATATCCATATAAGGCTTCAAAAGGTGACATTTTTAAGCTAGTATGGAAACTGGAATTATACCACCACTCTGCTAATGCTAACCAAGAAACCCATTTGGTAGGCTTGTAGCTAGTCATGCATCTTAGATAGGTTT
>JAJJMA010180409.1:0-15218 GCA_023529015.1 Papaver nudicaule
TGCCCAGAAAGGTTCTTGTTGAATGTTCCTGCCTTCGCTAGGCTCGCTCGATTGTTCATTCGGAGTCTGGAGGCAGCCTGCTACTACGAGGAACTGTTCTCTGTTATCGGGACGTTGGTCCTTTTCGCTGTTGTCTTGCCTGATGCTTGCCATCCCTGCTTCTGTTTCAGCTATGAATTTCTCTATGCTTTCATCTGTGATTCTTGGTTGCTTAGTTTGCCCCGAGCATTCCTTACTACCTTCTTTGGCCTGAATGTCTATTCCATTGCAGGCACGAGCTTCGGAAGGGTCGCCTGGTATCTCCGCGATCCCTCGTGGAGTTGGAAACCTGATTTTCTGATGCAAGGTTGAGGCTACTCCCATGATGCCATGCAACCACGACCTCCCCACGATAGCGTTATAGGGAGAGTCTATATCAACTACACAAAATAATGTTGGTTGTTTTTGTCCGCCAGCATGAATTGTTAACATTAGCTCCCCCCGAGGTGTCGATGGTTTTCCATTAAATCCGAATATATTATATGATGAGGCCACCAAAGCAGCTTTCTTTCCCTTCATCTTATCATATGTTTGTCCGAAGAGTATATCGACGGAACTCCCAGGTTCCACGAGTATTCTTGGCATCGCTACATTTCCCATTTGGAGGGTGATGACCAAAGGGTCGTTGTGTGATATTCCCTCGTTGGGGATGTCTTCTGCAGAAAAGAATACGGGTTGCTTTTTCCATTCTTCTAGATGATTCTTCATGACTACGCTAAGTTTTCCTTTCCCTCGAAATCCCTCTTACGGATTCGATCTGTTTGGATCCCTTCGAGGCCTTTTGTGTGAACGATGGAATTACAAGCGCCGAATCTTGGAATGTCTCTATCGATTGTGATCTAAATAGGCTTCATTCTTTGGCTCTTCCTTCGGCTGTGGCTGATTTGGAGGTGGCTTCAGTAGTTCCAGGAGGTGTTTAAATTGTTCCCTGGCTATGAAGAAATAAATTTGGTCTTGTGCTGTAACGCAATCTTATGTTGTGTGTCCGTAAAATTTGTCGAACTGACAGTAGTCTCTTGAATTCTTTGTGTGCTTTGGTTGATTACCCCTGCTTCTGGGATATCTTATTTCACTGGAAAATTCGGACCGCATCCTCGATGGGTACGCAAAGCTTTGGGAGTTTTCTATCGTGAAAGGCAGGGAATCCTGGTTTAGTTGTCCCAAATTTTCTGTTTCCATGTCCTTGCTGGCTGCTGCTTCCTTCAAATTCTCCTCGAGAGCTGTTTCCTCTGCTATCATTGTATTTTCTATTGTCGTGGTACTTGCCATCTCCGAATTTGCCTTCGTTTCCATAGCGACCATTATCCTCTTGTCTGCCTCGCTTCGACGGATCCCCAGATTGAGTATTCATTGTTTGACCCCGTTCTTCGAGTGATAAATTGTTTATTGAGTAGACCTGTTTTAGGATGGTCTCCTTTCCCAAGGTTGTTTGTTCTTTGATCTCTTCCAAGGTAATTCGCTCCTTCTGGTATTTTCGGAGATCTTGTAGCGTCTCGAGGTTCTTGTAGAAGAGCCTATCATATAGAGGATGGTTTTTATCAAGAGCGTTGAGGAATGCTCGTACTTTGTCCTTTTCTGTAGCTCCGTTCCCCACCTCTATGCACTGTTCAGTCCATCTGTTTGTCAGACTCTTGGTAGACTCTCCTAGTCGTACCCGGATGCTGAATAATTTTTCCACCCCTGGCTTGGAGGAGTTGTTGTATAGGAAGTGTAATATAAAGACTTTGGACAACTCCTCGAAGGACGAGATCGAGTTGGCTGTGAGGTTGTCATACCAAGCAAGGGCTTCTCCTTTCATGCTAGAGGGGAAATATTTACAGAGCACTTCATCTCTATTGGCGTAAGCCAAGAAGACTCGGGGATACATTTTAATATGCACGGTCGGGTCTCCCGAGCCATCGAAGATTGATGTGAAGGTGGGCATAGTGCATTTTATAGGAATCGCCATCGAGAGGATTTCTGGGCTTAGGGGTAAGCGATTGACATCATTCATTTCTTGCGTGAGTTTAATCCTGTCGCTTGATTGGATCCTATTGTCGAAGAGTTCGGCTCGGAGTGTCTTGATCTGGTCCAGCATTAGTTGCTGTGAGGCCCTAGCTTTGGCGTCCTTCTTCGTTTGGTTATCTTCGCTGAATATCTGTATGCTTTCCTTCGGATATACTCCTGGTTCGGTCCTTTTGCTTGATACTGTGATCCCGTGGCCTTTGCTGACGCCCTTGGTCTTGATGTATGTTTTTGATACAGAGTGTTCCTTCGATTGAGATACATTGTTTGGACGAGAGTGTCCTTCGCTGCATCCTTTATAGTTGGATGCAGACTTTTCTGCCACCTTTTTATTTACTTCGGCTAGTTGCTTTTTTTAGCTTCTTTATCTTTCTGTTTTTCAAGATTAACTTTATGAATTGTGCAGCTCTCGCCGTATTTTCTTCGGTTGGTTGGTGTAAAGGCATGTCGTTGTCAGGGACAACCGCTTCGTCTTCATCTTCGTCGTTTTCTCCATTTTCTTCTTGTACTTGCTGTCGAGGTAGTTCGTCAGCCTCTGGGAATCCTTCTCCCTCTGGGCCTAAGTCCTATACATGCGCTTCGTCTTCGTTTACTTGTTCTCTGTGTTGGACTGTGCTTGCCGCCACCTCGGGTGATAACCCTTTACTCGTTGAAAATCTGGTGTAATGTTGCCTCGAGGAACCGGTCCCTTGCCTCGAAGATCCCACTCGCTGCTTCGGAGCCTGGTCAGATTTCGAAGCCATTCTGGTTGTGACCTGTCAGAAGACAAAAAACCTGTGAGGTCCAAGGCGGCTACTGCAGTGTACTATGTCGGCCATGTAGGTCTGTACGTTGCAACGGTTTTTATCGTGCGAGTTTTTGCGTAGGTCGTATTTAGATATATCCCTAACTATATTTTTTTGTCTTTTAGCCAAAACCATCTTTCCCAATGATTCCTGCATAAAAGTTTATTTCCAAATGTAACAGGCACTTTGAAAACCCTAAAAATAGGTCTAAAAGATTTTTTCCATAATCGTTTTCTTATAGCCGATCCTGATTTTAAGGCATATACGATGAAAATCAACTACCATTCTTGAAATGGATTTCGTCATGTCAGGTTTAGGACCCTTTGACGATGACCTGACCATCTGATGATTTGCTCATAAAACCCTTGAACATGCTAAAGCCTTTAAGGATCTTTAGATGTTTAAGGTACTGGAGCGTTTTTACAGAACAATCTTTGAAGATCTTTGAAAAAATGAGAAAATCTATGAAAAATTTGAAAACCCGAAAAATCACAGGCAAACCTTAAGTTGTTTTAATCAGTCCCTGTTTCTAGCACCAAACTGTATGAGTATAAAATCTGCATAGGTGCATCATGTTCTATAGCCCTCAGATCTTACTCACACACACAGTTATTTACATGATTCAAGGTACGAAGACCTCAAGAACAATACCAAAGATATGTAAAAAGACATTAATCAAAGGACTAAACATCTAAAGATTGTATTTCAGTGTTGCTACTACATGGATATGATCCTAAGGAGCTACAGGAGATACAGACCTAATCCCTCTCTCGCCACTTAGGTTACACCCAAAAATTCCAACCCTTACAATGTTCTCCAAGCTCGCTTTATATAGGCCGAGCTTGGGTGGTTTACAGCTAATAAGACAAGGGACTCAATCGTGGTGGTGTCAGTCCTTGTCGAGTAAGGCGGTTCCTTCGGCAGTACTCCGAAGGCGGCTCTGGGGCTTCGATCCTTTGGGACAAGATCCGAATCCCTTTCTTCTAATTCTTCGCTCGGCGTATTCGGTCTTACCTTCCTTTGGTTGGATCCCGAGGCTTCGCTACTTCTTCCTTTGGCATGGCCTTGCTTCTTGGATCTCTGACACGTGTCCCGAGGGGTTTTACCCTCCACACCGGTAATGTCGTTTAATTGATGCCCATCTCCGTTGAAGGAACCACGACAATGAACTTTGAGGAAAAGAACTCATCACCCCTGCAGAATCCGATCGAGTTTTTACTCGTCTGTAAGGCTACTGCATATCCCATCCTGAACCATAAATCACAGCATAAGTCCCTGTCATATAATTCGTAGAAATTCCCAAACCAATACTCAGAGCCCCCACAACTGCACTCTCTGAATTCCTCGCCAGCACACCAACACCAGAAGGACCAGGGTTATCAGTGGTTGGCCCATCACAACACAGTAATACTTCATCACAATCAGGAGGATCCCATGTACATTCAATAGGAATTTCCTGACTATAAAACTTTTTATTCACTCCAAAGAAATCAACAATTCTTTTGTCATCCATAGTATTACACATAGCACTCTTCAATCTGATTGAATTATTAGAAATAACAGTGAATACACGAGCCTTAAATTGCATCCAGTGCACCTTCTTATTCTCATATCTCATCTTGTTCCTTTTACTCCACAACTCCACCTTAACTGTTGTATTTGCAACCAACCACAACTCACGGACTAACATGCTTCTTCCAACAGAATTGGACCAAGCATCCAATAATTTGCTAGCCGGAGTTATATGAAAAATTGCTTCCAACCAGTCCCAAACTCTTTGCGCAAAAGCACAATTCCATAGAAGATGCTTCAGAGAATTCGTATCGCGATTACATTTCACGCAAACTGACATCACGACAGACATCCTTAACCAAGCAATTCTCTCATCAGTTGTACAACACGACTCATGCATAATTTTCCAGTAATTAGCAGCTACCGTAGGATGAATGAATCGCTTCCATATTAACTTAGCTTTAGGCATAGGATCTGGAAGAACCCCCATCTGTTCTCTTAGCTTTAGGTTTGCAATTGACGAAATCTCTTTAGGTACGACAAGTTTCTGTTGTTAAGATTTTAGGCTCTAGCGTATTTAATTTTTTTTTTCTTTAGCTTTTACGATGTTCTCTTTCTTTTTCTTAGAGCTTAACGCTCTTCTTTGGTTGTTCCCGCCTACACACGGTTTGTATGTCTTTTAATATATCTAAGTTTGCTGATCGCGGAAAGAAAAAAAAAACACGATGGATACAAATATGTTATCAACGGACCCATACATAGGCATTTCAGTCATCAATTCAATTGGAATAAATAAGATGTCGACCGAGATAATATCACAGGTTAATGTCAAATTAATGGTGACCAGCTATTGATATGTGTTTTAATTTTTTTTGTTAATCAATTTGATCAGACAGAAATCACGTACATTGTGTACTAATACATAATATTACGGCTTTGCTTTACACAAAAGCAAGTTTAGGCTAAAGGAGAAGTAATTATAAATGGTTAGTACCACTGTGTCTGTAATTAGTGTATGTATGTATGTAGCTTAAGATACACCATGTGATAGAATATCAAGATTAAGCTCATTTCATTATTTGTTTCGCCAAAAGTTCAAATGATTCATTACATTTGTCTTGATTGCCGTCGGATATACTAGTACTAAAGCTCGCAACTTTTTGAGTGTCTGATTGAATTTGGGCATGATTTATCGTTATTGTCGGTGGATACGGACGAATAATTACGTATATTTATTTCTTACGATCCATAATACAAACAACAAATTAAATGGTTAATCAACATTATACTGTATTGGAGTAGCAAGAACATGAGATAGCGAAAGTTGTTTGGGGGAAGGTAGAGTTGATTGATAAAGAGAAGATGACAAAGATGAAACTTGATGAGGAAAAAAAGAAAAGTTCGGCCATTAACTTTTGATATTTGCTGTAATACTATAATAATTTGGATTTTGAGAATTTAATGGTCGATCGATATAATTACTCCTTGTATTAATGGACGATATTTTGGTCAGTTTGTGGACCAAGTTCAGAATTTAAGATCAAAAGACTGTGGAGAAAGCGATTGTGGGGTGAGACTGTGTGTGAGTAATTAAGAACAAAGTAGCAGAAACAACTACGGCAATTTGAGCCCCATGGCATAGCTACAGCGCTACTACGTAAAATGGCCGTGGTGGCCTGGAGATTCTCCAAAGACGAAAGGCGCTATTGGTATGGGTAAGTTTGCTGCAGATACAGCATTGATCCTCTTAGAATTTTTGTTCCCTCAGATTGCAGGTACTACGGGTCAAGCTGGTTTGTATATTGACGTTTCTGTTGTTGAGGGTCGAGGCATGTCGTTTTGGCTAGATATGTGGAATTCCTGGTGATGAACTTTCTCGATCCTTCCCAAGAATCCCCTAGATTATACTACAAATTAGTAGAGGTGTAAATTGTGCCATGCCAGCACGTTAATGCCACAGCACAGCACGCTAAAATTTGGGCACAGCATAGCACAGGCACAGCACAGGCACAACACGTTAAGTCAGGCTATGGCCCACTTTTGAGACTTAAACAGACCTAAATACCCCTGCTGTGTGTGTCTTATGTTGGTGGTGGAGATACGTTTCAGATGCATGTTTAGCTCCTTCTATATCTCATTTATCCCTGCGAATTTGGAAACTAAACAAACCCAACCTTCCTAAGCATTAAGTAACACTTTCTCTTGGCAACAGCTACTCTTGAAGTGGTTTTTAGGCTCAAAATTGTGTACGAACTAGCATCACTCTTTGTTTTGTTCTCAAATTCGAATCCAGCAAACAACCCAAGTTCCTAACATACAATCACCACTTTCTCTCTTGATTTCAGCCCGATTTATCACTTTATATGATGTTTTCTTCTGTCTTGAAACTCGATCGAAAAAACTTACAAGATTAGGTACTAACTACACAAGGAGATAGAGTGTTTGAGTAACCAGTTAATTGTTAACCCTCCCATTAATTTGATTGACAAGAAGCTTGTTTCGTGGGTCGCGGCACAGCTGCTTTGTTTACCCCGATTTAAAACAAGCTCTAAACACTTACAAGATTCTGAATTGGTGTTTGATGAAATTATATACTAGCAACTAGCCACCGTTCGTCTTCATCGAATTGTTTTTGTAAGCCGGCATTTGGATGTGAAAATGGTGGTGGTTGCAAAATTTTAACTAGGATTTGCAACAGTAGGTTAGTAGAAGAGTCAGGGCCCTTTAGGTCTTTTCCAGGAGCACAAGTGGGCCATCTTCTGACTTAACGTCTGAAATGACGGAATTGGGGGCTAGAGTAAAAGACTTATATTTTGGGGGGTGCAGTCAAAATAGCCCTAGTTATTACCATTATATTTTTGTTATTTTGATTAAATTAATGACTATACATAATATCTAATTTTATTTAGTGATAAATAAATATTTAGAAATGTAATTGATATGTTGTAAATGTGTCTATTTGACGTTCATTTGGTAGAATTGTTATAACGTAAAATTCAACTTATGTTTTTTTTGTTAATAAAGTTGTATATTATGCAATATATAATATTAAATATAAAATTTTATTATTTTTTTCAAAATTTATTATAATTAACTTGATAATTTATAAGATTATAAGCTATATAAATATTTAAACAACATTTTTTTAGGATGACGTAAATTAAGTGTGCCAGCACAGCACGACACGGCACATCACGTTTATTCGTGTGCCATGCCCGTGTGCCATGCCGTGCTTTACTTTTGACTAAAAAAGCACAGCACGGCACATCACGTTAAAATTGTTGGCACATCACAGCACGGCACATGGCACGTAAAAGCACGCCTTCGTGTGCCATGTGCCATGCCGTGTCGGCACGTTTTACACCTCTACAAATTAGCTATCTATGCATCCTTTTGGTAGTCAGAATACAGTTGGAACCCTGCATTCCTTTCGAAGAGAATGGTATAGTCACTTTTAAACATCGTTGGTCAAAGGACCCAGTCTTCTGACACCTGAAACTCCATCGATAAAGTGGGCATTTATGGGTAACAAGTATCTTAAATTCCCTTGTTCATGGATTTATTACACTCAAAGAGTCGAGAGTCGAGACTCCTCGAATAAAATCAGGCCCATCTTGGCCCTCAAAATGCATATGCGATATAGGGGTTCCGTTTGAATTGCAACAAGTTTGAAATATGTTTGTACGACGTTCAATGTCCAGCTAGCGATTGTGTCCTTTGTCCATTTATGGGAAATGGAAGCCCACCTGGTCTTGCACTAGGCTTTCTCTTATCATGTCTGGGTAGGGGTGAGCAAATTGACCGGAACTGCAGATTTGGACCGCAACCGTCTGCAAATTTGCGATTTGGGTCCAAACCGTTCAGCCAATGGGGCGGTGGCGGTTTCAAATTCGAATTCGCATGATTTAGCGGGGCGGTTGCGGTTGGCCCATGTGCACCGCGGATTTGTCCGCAACCGCAGGTAATTTCGTAGTTTTAATAATAACCTAGGGGTATTATTGGAATTCAGGGTATTAAACCCTTTCGATCTGGTTTCTCCTTCATTTCTTCTTCTTCTTTCTTCTTCTTCTGTCGTTCTGCTGCTGCCTTCCCCTACCTTTCTTCTGCTGCCGCAATACATTGATGAGACATAATCAGGAGGAAACCTCAGCCAGGCCTAGCATCTTATCGCTGCAAATGAACAAATTATAGAGGTGAATGATTTGGTGACAGATCTAGGTAACATCAAACAAACAATATATATCACTAAAAAATTTCTAAACCCGACCAAGATCTCGATGTTCGATATTTTCAAGAGAACTCAAGTGGGTTTGTATATCAAGTGAAGAAGAACAGGAAATTTCTAAATTCCTTAACCACTTTCAATCTCTCAACCAAACTCACAATTATCTGCACCAAACTCAATAACTCCTTCTTCTCCTTCAAATCTCTCTTTACACTACAAATCTCCTTAGATGCATCCCTAATCTCAATATCAATGTTATTGTTAGATATGAGTTGAAGAATATTAGAAAGGTCTGTTGAGATTTCTTCAGTCTGGTTAATGGAATCGGAACAGGTAGAGAAGATTTGAGAAAACTCGGTTTGGTGAGAGAGGATGTAATCTCGTACCTTCTGTTTTATGTGGAGAGATCGAATTTGGAGACGATCAATGAGAAGGTGAAGATCTGGAGCTGACAGCAGTGACGATTCTTCAATGTCTTGAGTTGATAGAAGTTCTCGGACATCAATTGATCCGAGCAGAACATCCATATTTCAATCCAATTGGAGAAAAGCGGTGCTGAATTTTTTTAGGTTTTCATATGACCTAAGAAAAGAGACAGGAGAAGCTAGAAGAAGTACTACTTTGATAAGGCCAAAGCTTCTTTGTCTGAAACCGCGGGGGACCGCGACCAAACCGCAAAAACCGCAAAACCGCGGTTCTAAAAACCGGCGGTGCACGGTGCAGTCGCGGTTTGATTTTTCAAACCGCACCTTTTGACGGTTTGGTCGCGGGGACCCCCTAAACCGCAACCGTTGCACCGTTGCTCACCCCTATGTCTGGGTTTACTTGATGTAAATGGATGGTCATGGGTAGTGTCAGAAATACATGGGTCTAACTATCTTCGAAAACCGGCTTACAAGGATAGGATCATAGGATTGCCCAAGGCTTATGAACTACATCATCCAGGTTGTCCTAGGCGATGTGGTACTATTTAACACCCCCTCTCACATACAAAATGGCACGAAAACCATGGATACAAGGCGGAGTGGTACGGAAACCACAAACAAAGTGGTACAGAAACCACGACTGGACGGAGTGAGCTGGACACCGCAGACATGGGTTGCGTTAAGTGGGGTGGAACCTAACTCTGATACCATGTCAGAAATACATGGGCCTAACTATCCTCGAAAACCTCTTATAAGGATAGGATTGCCCAAGGCTTATGAACTACATCACCCAGGTTGTCCTAGCTCCAATTAGGTTGAATATTAGAAGCCGAATATTGATAACGAAGAACACATCAGCTCATTTGAGAAAACCCACTTTGGGCCAAATGTGTCTATGAAAACTATGAATGTACATATAATATTTGGCTGAAATAGGGGTTTGAGTTGTGAGCCGAATCCTCATTCGGGTTATTCAATAAACCCTTATACGAGCCGAACATATGATGTTCGGCTTTCTTAGGGCTTGAGGTTACAAGCCGAATGTTCGAAAGTGAACATTCGGCTTATTCGACAAAAATGCAATAAGTCGAATTTGCAAACACAAAAAATAGTAGATAAGCCATTTTATGTTTGACTTTCTTAGGGAATAGAGTTTAGAGTTGAATATCGTACATCAGGATTCGACTCATTTAATAAATTCATATTTGAGCTGAATCTAACCTTGGTACCTGCCATTATCTCCCATATTCGGCTCAAAATCGAAAATCAAATATGAGTCGAATTGTTCTTCTGGGTTGTTGAATATTGGTATATTCGGTTAGGTTTTTGGGTTTTCTATGAGCCGAATCTGATGTTGTTGCAGCAAAAAAAAAAAGTCTAAATTCACATCGATTTAGTTCCTAAATCAATTGAAAACATATCTATAAAGCAAAATGATGAAGTGGGTTTGTTTTAACCATGATGAAGAAGTGAAAAAGAAAGAGTGTGACGAAATTTGGATTTTTTGTGTGAGAAGGAGGAGAAAGAAATGAGGTGAACTGATTTTGGGTTTAGATTTGATAAGGGTTTAGATGATTTTTTTTATATTAGAGTTATTATGTGTATTAGGTGAAGGATATTTTGGTAACTTAATTTAATAATCTAGAAATAACTTAGTAATTTCCATGCGGAGTAGCTAAGGGGATGATGAATTTTGGAAAGGCTCAAAGAAAAATTCTTTCAATGGAAGAATTATGAGAAATTTAATGGGGTTAGTGTGGATACCCCAAGTCCAATAAGGCCTAATGGGTTTCATTCATGTCTAGTAAGGCCCAATTAGAGAAGGGTCAAAGGGCTTGGGCTAGAGAGTCAAAAGGGGATTAAGAGATAAGGAGTGGTAATTAAGTAAATAACGACTAAGAGGACACATGGCAACTGAGGGTTAAAGGGAAAGCTCTATAAATAAGTCCTTAATGAGGTCATTTGGGGAGGCTAATTGGAAACTGTGGGATCATTTCTGAGAGAGAGAGAGAGAGAAATACACCCTCTGTGACTCGGATCGGACTCTCACATTACACTATTCACATTTGGCGACCATAGTGGGACTCCGATTTCGAGTCCAGCGGAATGCACTCGGCGCAGGATGTCTTATCGGCGTCAGCAAGGAACAGTGAGCGAGTCCCTGATCTGGATGGAAGATACATTCTGGTGGAGCATGATCTGATTGATAGTGATCCTGAGGGCGCGATGAGGGAAAGAGTCTCGATGGGGATCCCGAGTACGCAGACAGCGCATGCGGGAGCTAGTAAAAGGGGTGTCGACGCGACCGCCAGCCAAGAAGCGCGAAATTTGAGTCTGGACGACATGCGACAAGAATTCGCGATACATGCGAAAAGACAGCAACAACTAGTGGCTCTAATGAGACACAAAGGTGACGCGGTAACACTGGTCGAGGCAGGTTTGACCTATGGAGTGATTAACGAACCAAGCATCACTGGAATTGTCCCGGGAAAGTCAATACCTACCATCGTCAAAGAGGTTAACATCGAAAAAACATCTCCTATCGCGTCAAATGGGAGGATTTCCGAGAAAGACTTGGCTAAATATATCGAGGAGCATTACCATGTGGCAAGACAAGACAATGAGTACAACTCCCTCGACCCGCCATATCTGAGAGAAGTCGTTGATTACAAGTTTCCACCTGATTATACGTCTCCCAAGTTCAAAATGTACTCAAGACAAGGCAATGCTCGAGAGCACCTCAGTCGCTTCCTTTCAGCGATGAATGAAAACGCGAGAGACGGAAAGCTGTGTATGAAGCAATTTTCAAAGTCATTATCGTACACCTCGTACACTTGGTATGATAATTTAAAACCCGGGAGCATCGCAACCTAGGAAGAGATGGCGCGATTATTCTTGAAGAAATTCTTTTTCAGCAAAAAGACGAGTAACAACAGTTGATTTGGCGCGCACATCAATGGGAATCGATGAAGATCCTATGAAATACATTACAAGGTTTATGAGTCACGCGCAGTGGAGATTTTTGTTGGGAGGATGACCGCGACCCTACGCTTTGCTTTATCGAACTTCCAATTCCAAACGTTTGTGGAGCTAGAAGAGGCCACAGTGCGGGTATCTGACTGTCTTGGGATATTCCATCAAGTGAAAATGGAGCAGACCTGGTACAACTCCGTCAACTCATTAAGCACGACGATGAACAGCAGCGGACCAGCCCCAGGAAGTAAACGACCATCTTCATTTCAACCATACCAAAGCGCGGGACCACTAGGCGGACGAGGAGGAATTTTCAACAACCAGCGGCCAATACCACCGCCCATACCATGCACGAAAGAACAAATAGGGAACCTCGTTGATCAGTGGGCAGCTAATGGAGAAATTAGTTTGCCGCTAACGGTGGTGGATCTGAACACAGTCTATAAGGCACATGATCGATATTGTCACTTTCACAGGAGAGTGAGTCATCCGACCCTCAACTGCTATGGCGTGCGAAACGCGTTCTGGAGTAAAGAAAGGGTGGGAGAAATTGATCTCGGGCGACAAAAAGATAAAGACCCTTTACCCAAACACAATGTCATGATGATCTCTCACGATCCGCAGGATGAGGAATGGGCACCATGGGAAAGCGCCAAAGAGGAAGCTTGTGAATTGGCCGCTGAAAAGTCAATCTTTGAGGAACAGGTGGGGTGGCTTTTCAATTTTCCAAGACCATCCTCGCCCAACAATTCTTCGATTCCCTAGGTTTTAGCGAAGATCAGATAAGAGAAGTGTCTCAAGCAATTGTCGTTATTGCTGCAAGAGATCAAGCGTTGTCAAAGGGAAGGGTAACTTTCGACGATAGCGACATATGTATCCCTGGAAAACATTTGCGCCCATTATATCTCACCGTGACCATTAAAAGACAACATTTGAGTAGAGTATTCATCGATGGAGGAGCCTCGCTGAACCTTATCTCAGTGCACACTTTGGATTTGTTGGGAGTACCAAGAGGAGATATCAGAGAACGGAAAACGATAGTGCGGGGATTCGGACAACACACCCAGGAGGAGATATGAATTATATGCCTTACCGTGTTTATCGGCCAAATAAGATCATTCGTGCATTCCATGTCCTAGACGATCACACATCCTTTCATTTGATACTAGGACGTGGTTGGATACGTGATCATCAGGTGGTAGCATCCACTTATCATCAATGCGTAAAAACTAACATCGGCGGGAAGCAGTATCGCGTTCCAGCGACTAATAATCCTTTTGGATCAGAGGAAGCATACATGGTGGAAGCGGTTTTCTTTGATCAAACAGAACGAAGCGACACAACAGTGATAGGGCTGTCCCATGTTATCCCTCTACCTAAGTGGGAAGAAGAAGAAAGGAAAGTTTCGGTTTTCAGCCCTTCTCGATTAGTCGCTGATAGGTGTCTAAAACACCTCTCTAAAGTATTCATTGATCATGCTTTCTTTGCTATTTTTGTTGTATTAGTTGCGTTTTATGCTTCTTTTGCATTTTGTAGGTGTTTTGGAGCCATATGGAGAAAAAGGGCAAAATAATCATTTCCTGGACAGGTACTAACTGGAGTCAAGTCATCGTTAAGGGGAAACTAGCTATAAGGATCACTGGAGGCAACCAGGACCACTACAGGAGCAGCCATTTGAGCTCAGACTAAAATTACTGGAGCACCAGCAATATCAGTTCGAGGCAGCCGCTGAAGAGTAGCTACAGATTACTCGAGCAGACAACGTCTTCAGATCAGGGCCACCTATTTGCCTGTTTACATATGAACTTGGTCAAAATCAGGTCGTTCAATCCTTTCAGTTCAGTTTTCACACACCAAGATTGCCAAGGTTCCTGCGTTATTCAAGCCATAGCCAGAGGTTAACAGGGGTTCTCGCAGCTGACAAGGAGAAGGAAATCAGTGGGTCATTTGGGTTACTCGAGACTGAGACACACAGGAAGGTTAGGAGCAGTTGAAAGTTGGGGTTCAATTTAGTTTTGCCGTCAGGATAACAGTGAAGAAGAGGAGCAGCTAACCATGGGTTCAGGTGCACATTTGCGTAGAGATTCATGAGAGGGTTTCGAAGCCAACAAGGGAAGGAGTAGACAGAGCTTAGAAATCAACAGGAATTTCTCTTCCAAAGCACCAGCGGAATGCACACCAAATGTTTGTGTATAAGCCTGAACGAGTCTGAGCAGCTGTTCCAGCTCACTGAACTGAGGTCAGGCCACTGGTTAGCCGTGTATTTGCCAGTCTTTGCAAAAGTTTTAGACATGGATTGAAGGTTAAGAGTGACACGGAACTTCTAATGCAGCGGTGTACGGAAATTGGGAGAATTGGCAGAGTTTCGGGTTTAGTTTTGGGACTCAGTTTGAGTGGGGTCTCAGGGCAGTCTCGCAAGGAGTTTTGGACTGAATCAGAGTCCAGTTTGGCCTTGGTTTTATTAGGTTTTGAAGTCGGCAGGAGATTGGAGATATAAAAAGAGGGAAGAAGGCCAACAGAGGAGAACATCTCGACACCACCACTTCTGCCGTCTACCAACAGAGAGGAGCTTTGCTCCTCTCCAAAATCTGACAACCACCACCAGTCCTCCTGCACCACCAGTTCACCATCATCCACAGCAGTTCCACCTCCACCTACATCACAGCTACAACAACACCATCAGGTTCACAGTCCAGCCATCATCACCACCACTCCACAACAGCACCAATCTCCATTCATCACCACCTACACCACAGCAAAATTCCACCATCCATACAGTCAAGGAGAAGAGAAGAACTGGACCTGAACCGTACTTGTACCATCAAGCAGTATTTGCAGAGCATAGAAGGGCGCCAACAGCATCTTGGTTGCTGTTTTGGTTTGATTTCGAATATCTTTTGGTTTAGAGTTTTCTTTCTCTTGATTGTGATTATTGTGAACTCCATGGTGATGTGTAGCTAATTTTCGTATTGGTTGGGGATGTAATTGGATGTCTCAAACATATTAATCAATCTGGCTGGTCAATTGTTGTTATTCATGAAATCTCTTGTCGTTCATGTTCTACTGTGTTTAATAATTGCATGATTGATGTATTGCAATATGATTGCTCTCTTATTTGTTTAAATTGCAAATTGAATGAATATGAAAGCATATCTATAGCTAGATTAGGGTTTTGAGATACGAAATAGTCAAAGAACCCTGTCACAAGTAGCACAATATGATTTCGAAAGTGGTGATAGCTTTTAGAAATCATAT
>JAJJMA010180432.1:0-10903 GCA_023529015.1 Papaver nudicaule
TGGCCTTGGCCAAAGACCAAGCCCGTGGCGCCATGAGCCATGGCGCCACCATAACTAGTGTCAAAGACGCATTTTCAATTTGGCCTTGGCCAAAGACCAAGGCCGTGGCGCCATGAGCCATGGCGCCACCTTAACTAGCGCCATCAAGCACTTATGGCCTTGGCCAAAGACCAAGGCCACTCCTATACTTGTGTCCAGGAGACACTACATCATGTCAGTCACGACAATCAGTCGTACAACCCTACTCTACTCAACTCAACTACGCAATATCCGCGTATCACTCGCTCGAGATATCAAAACGTCACACGGGGGGATAACTTTAGGGGTATTGGTCTGGCGGTCTACGGCAGTTGAAAGAAACTGATGGAGATGATGGACAGTTACGAGAAGATGGCGCGAGTGGGCATGTTCCACACAACTCAGGCAGTTACGGAAACCAACGCATGTCCTCCACTCCTCCACTCTTCCACGACATCCACCTTCTCTGTCGAGAGATCAGGGTGAGTTCAAACTATAAATAGAGGCTTCCTCTATTTTCCAAGGCAGAACACTAAGGATATTAATCCAAGAACATTCATAACACACAGAAACAACCAAGAGCCTCAGAGAAAACACCTGAGAATCGAAACACGTTCTAGCCTTGGAGATTTCCAGTCGACTTCACGACGGAGATCTTGAACTCTCACACCCAAAACACATCCTCAACCTGATCTCAAGTTTCTTCGCTGTTTCCCTCCCTAGACCAACCTCTATCCTCTCTGTGACCGAAGCAAGACGGGAACGACCATCCTTGGTTTAGGCTTGTCTTGTTCGACTTTGATCTCCGAGCACTACGAAAGTACCCAGAGACGGTACATTGTTTTTCCAGGTAAAAACAGTTGGCGACCACAGTGGGAGATCATTCTCTCGGTTTCAGAGAAACTTGCTCAAAGATGGTTGAACTTAGGTCGGAATCAGATACCAAAAACCCCAACTCTTCAACTGACGGTGATGTAGCCTCCAACGCAGCACCTACCAACCCACCTACATCCAACAATACACTCAACGTATCGTTACCCAAGAAACTTCCCCTTCAACACCTATCATCTCGGCTATACCCAACACCCCAATAACGGAGCAGCAGTTGGCGGAGCTTTGCATCGACGGAACGATTCCCGTATACCGAGCCCTCTTGGAGAACCTCCGCTTCCAGACCTTCTCTGAACTCCATGAAACTGCGAAGAGGTCCGTCACCACTGCACCTGCTTTGTTGGAAAGAACCATCACCCGAACGAGAGGCGAGTCGCCTATGGCCGCACACCGCAAGAGCGACAACCAACCGACCCGAGGAGCCCCTCGAGCCTACACCACCTCTTCTTTCCCCAGGAGGCAGCAGCGAGGTCCACCTCTATAATACCCACGCTGAGGGAGGGGACCCAACTACTAAAGCGTGGATAACTCACTGAAGAAAACAATAGAAGCTTGCACAACGACCGGAAGAGAAAAACGGGAGAATACCTCGCTGAACACCAAGCGCAGGACCCAACGGCGCGAAGCGCGATACCGGAAGGGGACTTGCAACAACGACAAGAAGAAATTGATCCACCAAACGACCTCACGACAAGCAACTTGGAAAAGCTACTACGAAATCGAGAAAGAGAAGTGGCGCTACCTATCCACACCGAACACCGTACCCGCACGAAGTACGGAGGAAAGGCCCTGCCACGGAAGGTACGCATCCAAAACGCACTAATTCAGCTCCGGGACCCCAAACAAGAACATGAACCAGGAAGGACCACAACAGCCGGAGATGCGGAGGCAGAAATCCAATTCAGAGATACCAGACTACCCGTTTCCCATGGAGGACGTACTAGAGTTGCTAAACACTTGGATCCACGACGGGGTAATCGGACTCCCTTCGACTCAATACCCTCCTACGGCCGAAGAGGTAGCAAGCCCAAGATCTTCCAAGCCAAGGAGGAGTCCGTGGAATTGCGCCTACGAAACAAGCGTTCACCTTCCCCGAGGAGCCGGTGAACGAGAGAGTGGAGGAGATAATGCGAGACTCTCTGTCTCTCGAAACCACAGCGAAAAGACATGTTCACAGCACTCAACACGGTAGCATCAGGAAACGCCTACCTTTCAAGGAAGTCAATGAGCAGACGATGTCCAAACAGGAGCCGAAAACACGAGGACAAGGCTGGGGACTCCTTACGACCACCCACGTGTCTGGTGGTGAATTCTCAAAGACGCTCATCGACCCAGGATCTCCGGTGAACACCGTTCCAGTCAAGACTCTTAGAGCCGCCAACATCCCTCGAAGCAGAGCCGTCCGTGCCCCCGCCATCATCAAAGGTCCTGACGGAGTTGAAGTGCGGACTTACGGATGGATCGACCTTCCCGTTGAAATCGCCACGATCCCAACCATAGCGGAGTTCCACATTGTTAAGGGAGTCCTCGAGAGCGACATGATGCCGGGACGCCCATGGATCTACAACAACCAGGAGACGCTCCCTCTGGAGTTCATGGAGCATTTTGTACAAAAGAGCAGCAAGGCGCCTGCAGAACCTAGGGGAGTTGATGAGGACCCCCTCGATCAAGAAGGTACTTCGTCCACCCCTCTCTTATTTGATAGCCTACATTCACCGAGTCACCGGGGACTCACCACGAGGAAAGCTACTCGAGAGAAAAACCCTGAAAACCGGCAGTAAACATCGGCACAGCCATAAGAATCTCCATCAAAGCCCTTCCAGAGTCTGGAATTGTACGTGACAAGCTCCGAGGAGAAGGTAAAATCATCCCCTACGACATACCACCCGAAGTCTTAGAGACCATCCCAGACTTCAAAGAATATGCAGAACTGTTCAACCTCAAACGAAAGGCGCGGGAGAACGCAGTTACATATGCTACCACCCTAAAGGAAGAGGAAGTGCCAAGGACGCCAACCTCGGAGGAACTAGCCAAGTGTCAAGACGACCTTCCGGAAAGACGAATCAAGACCCAAGTTGAAGTCTCGGCTCATCTCGAAACTCTAACCACGAAACCGTCAACAAGTTCACAAGCCAAAGGAACTCCCAGATCTGCTACTAATACGAACACCGCAGCGATACCCGTCTAGGATGACGAGATGATCTCTACTCAAGGAGAACCTCAACATGGAAGGAGCCACAACTCGGATATGCCGCAAAAGACGGTTTGAAGAGACCACTCCAGAACCCAGAGGAGGAGACGACGCCAGTTCACCAGCACTGACTAACGTGCCCACACAGGGTGTAGAGGGCCCCCTTCCCCAAGGGGGGAGCATCGACACCACCGAGTACTGAGACTCAGAAATCTCCGGAGCCCCACTGGCAGAGCCTGCACTTAGTACGACAACCTTACCCGACATTGGAGCTCTGCGAAATGATCCTTGTCTACTGAGCCCTCCATGAAACTGCAAGAGACTTGCCTCGCCTGCACCAGCGCTACCAGAGAGGGCCAAACCCCTAGGAAGCGAAGGGGCTTGTGATGCCGACGACGACGTCAACCTCATCAACAAGCCGTACAACAACAACTTACCTTATGTGAGTACCATCACCGAAGGGAATAAGAGGAAGAGTCCAACTACAGAGGCGACACACCCGGAGCATACGACTTCGAGCTCACTTCGAAGACCTCAGGTGACATTATGGGTCGAAGAAGATCACAATACAAGCCACGGCACCGAAATTATTGAAAAGGGGTAAATCAAGCTCATAATACCCATGGCAAAAAAAGACTTACCAACAAACAACGAAGGGACGGACAGCTCCATCATCACTGATTGAATGGCGACGAGACATGGAACTTCCAGAGTCACCACTGCAACCAGCCATGAACTCCAGGGTTTGGACTCTCAAGACAAACCTGAACACAATCATGTCCAACAGTCCAACTCTGCTACTCGACCAAGAGAAACCCCCTGGAGAACCAAGAGGAGGAGACTTCAAACTTCCGAAGCCGCAAGACGATCAACCACAGCCGTCCCTGTCTTGCTAGAGAAAGATCCAAGCTGTAAGGATTGAAGAGGCTCGTGATAACAGGAGACCCGTTAGCAAACCAGATAACATAGTATCGACACACTACAACTCGAAGGGTCCCAAGCAAGAATGTGACCCAACCACAAGATGCAGATCTGCAACAACAACCGCGAGGAGTACGAGGACTGAAGCCTATACAGGATTCCCACTCATCATCTTCGACGAAATACTGGTGCTATTAGACGCCTGAAAGGAAGGAGCAACCGGATTACCCAGACCCGATGAGTCTCAACAACTAGAGAGAACACTTTGCCTCCTCGTCTTCGAAAGGCCAACACAAATGTGTTAGCATGAGGGAAGGCGAACTCAACGAGAGGCGCTGATAAGATATCAGAAAACATAGCAGGGGACTCCTCGCCACCGCCGCTATTCACTCCACCGAGTACCGATAGCAATACCGGCTGCCACGACCCAAAGGGAAGCGTGAAGTACAACAGATGCTCCCTTGTCTCTACCAAAGCGCTTCATCATCATGGGAAGAGCCTACTCGACCAGAGACGTCCATACGGCATGGAACTGCCCGCTACAGATCTCTCGAAGGAAGGGAGACTCAAGGGAAAGAACTCTAATCAACACTATCGCCCACAACCTCAGTGTCCGAGCTACCAATCAAATACGGTAAACCATATTGTGGAGAAAGTATTTTATTTTGGGTCTCCATGGAGCAAACCTACTCTGGAGACAAACAAAGACGTGCTCACGACTACATACTAAATTCGTTGTACGACAACCTTCACGAAAACGAGCAACGCGGAAGATCAGTAAGAGATATGAAGGTGAATTTTAGACGACATCTTCCTTCAGGTGTATTATGTTATGTGTAAAACTTTCGTGGCGATCCAATCCGTGGATCAAGAGATATGGCGCCAACATTACAGCGCACCGAAGCAAGTGGACAGAACTTACACACAAAACCAAAACAGTTGCTGCGGAGAGCTCGTGAGGATTCCTTGGGTAAAATTTATACACAAACTCCATTTTAATGTCTACAACTTTGTGGTAAAATTTCATACAATAACTCCATGTGGTTTGAGAAATATGGCGTGAACATTGGAGAAAAGAAGAGCTGTCAGAATTTCCTGCGCCAGCAACTTCCGTCGCGAAGAAACCACCGGTTTGAGAAATCCACAAGGGATTTTGGAAAGATTTTCGGACACAATCTTTCTATGTATGTCTCCCAACACATACTAAAATTTCGTACCAATCCACCAAGGGGATTGGGAGATAAGACACAAACACTACAGCACACGCGAGACGCGCAATCAGGAATCATGTGCAAGACCACGCCGAGTACTGCGGAAAATCTACGAGGAGCCTCGAAAAGATTTTTGGACACAACACTTCCCTGGATGTCTACTACCACGTGTAAAAATTTCGTGGTGATACAACCAGTGAGTCAAGGTATATGGCGCAAATATCAGGAGACGCGCAAGACGCGAACTGTCGGAGTTTACAACGAATAGACTATGGTGCAAAGCTCGTAGCACCGGCATCCACGACGCTACCAAGACCATGGAGACACACCCCGGGGCGCCACATATCATGGAGCCACACCTCATGGCGCCACATCTCATGGAGGAACACCTCATAAGCGCCGATATCCTCCTGGAACTTCACTACACATTAAAGACGGCGAGGTAAACATCTTCACCAAGTAGTTCGTCTATTTTTGAATCCAACACCCTCCTCAACGACTGGGGACTTGGCGCAATCGTCGTGATTTTGGGGAAGCCTCTGTAGAGGGGGTACCGAGACGGGACGTCACATGCTCTACACCAAAAACGGAAGGCGCTCAGATCCACACCAAGGAAAAAGAATATGATCGACTCCCCCGCAATGAACGCGCCCTGCTGGAAAGTACACCACCCAAGCTTGCACCAAAGGCGCTGCTCAGGAAATTGGCTAATTGCATAACCATTCTCCAGGTGGAGATGATCAAGGAGAAACAAGGACTTGATCATGACAAGAAGGAGGAAAAGCTCTCTGCTAAAACGGGTAAAACCTCTCCATTCTTTTCATTTTTCTTGGCTAAGACCTAGCCTATGTATGTATTCACATGCATGACACCGGGGACCTCAATAAGCGTAGCGTCCCCTTATCTAGAAAAGTCACGGCACCACAAGAGTTTGCGGTGCCACAAAGGTCGTACGAAAGTGTGATCTCGCATCCATATGGGTTTAGAAACCCTAGGGAGTCCTCAGTTGAGTCGAGCCGAGCACCATCGCCTAGAGGATAGACCTGCCAACCCTACAGGGGCTGCACCCGGAATGCCCCGAACCTCGGGAACACCATTGTCCCGTTATCCGGAAACCCTATTTTAGCAACATATACGTACTCACATATGAATTTACTTTTAATCCATTTCATGAGACCATGTGCTAGTATCGAATGGAAAACCTCAGGCCAATTCATCACCATCTAAGTGCTTAGCATGAAACATTTCTGTTCCACACTAACCAGGGGACTTTCTGTAGATGGTGAAAAATGAGAGAGGGACAAGATTATCAAAACACTCTCGAAACCATGCCTCATTAAAGGCAATCACCTATTCAGGCTCATCTCTATAGCTCAGAGTGCAACCCATTCCATGAGCCGAATAAACTCTCTATGAGCTCTCTCTTATAACTCCGGTGGGGAGGGTAATATCATAGAGCAGTACTAATGATCTCACCAACATATTAAACCCATTGATATTCTCAGAGCCAGGTCTCGCTTGATGGTACACGGTGAAGAATCAATAGAGACGTATCCTCATGGATTTCCTCTTAAATGCGACTCAACATACGAGTCTTGGTGCAAACCTCGGAAATATTAAAGCTCCAGGCCGGTCCAGAGCTCTTTGAGAAGCATACACCAGCCTAAACAGGCCTAAGCTGACCTAATCCCAAGTTCAGGATGGTCTAGCATACCATGGATAAACATGCCATGACCTCAAGTGTGTTGTAGCATAAGCACTCACACCACGACTAAGGCACAGGCTGCCCAAAGTCGACCTTGGCCAGATGCCAAAGCCATAAACGCCACATAGCATGGCACCACAAACCATGAAGCCACCATGGATCCGCAAAAATTATCCTTGGCCAAGAGGCCAAGGCCATGGCGTAAAACGCCACAAACCTACTTAGTCTGGCCAAAGGCCAAGACCATAACGAGAAGCATAGCCGTCAACAGGCTGGCCTTGGCCAGAGGCCAAGGCCGTGGCGCCATAGTCCATGGCGCCACAACAAGTGGACCTTGGCCAGAAGCCAAGGCCGTGGCACTATAAGCCCTGGCACCACCTTAACACGACTAACGCCAAAGCGCGTCTAAGATTGGCCTTGGCTAAAGCCAAGGCCGTGGCGCCATGAGCCATGGCGCCACCATAATTAGCACCAAGGCGCATTCAAACACTCATGGCCTTGGCCAAACAGCCAAGGCCACTCCTATACTCGTGTCCCGGAGGCACTACACTCATGTTGGTCACGACAATTAGTCGTACGACTCTACTCTACTCAACTCAATTACGCAATATCCGCGTATCACTCGCTCGAGACATCAAAACATCACACGAGGGGATAACTTTAGGGGTATTGGTCTGGCGGTCTACGGCAGTTGAAATAAGCTGATGGAGATAGTGGACAGTTACGAGAAGATGGCGCGAGTGGGCATGTTCCACACGACTCAGGCAGTTACGGAAACCAACGCATGTCCTCCACTCCTCCACTCTTCCACGACTTCCACCTTCTCTGTCGAGAGATCAGGGTGAGTTCAAACTATAAATAGAGGCTTCCTCTATCTTCTAAGGCAGAACATTACGAACGTTCAGAACACCTAGAACACACAATCCAGAAACAACCAGAGCCTCAGAGAAAACACCTGAGAATCGAAACACGTTTCTAGCCTTGGAGATTTCCAGTCGACTTCACGACGGAGATCTTGAACTCTTACACCCAAAACACATCCTCAACCTGATCTCAAGTTTCTTCGTTGTTTCCCTCCCTAGACCAACCTCTATCCTCTCTGTGACCGAAGCAAGACGAGAACGGCCATCCTTGGTTTAGGCTTGTCTTGTTCGACTTTGATATCCGAGCACTACGAAAGTACCCAGAGACGGTACATTGTTTTTGCAGGTAAAAACATTCCCAATCTTGAACAAAGATTTACAAGGACTTGTCTTTGTAGGAATTGATCACTTGTGATCACAACTCAGGTTACACAAGATCTGGATATTGATTTTTGAGATCGTCCAGATCTGACCATAAGTCTCACGAGCCCAAACGAAAAGTTGGTTGTATTTCGGTACCCCTGCTTTTTCAATTGGTATCAGAGCCGGTGAACACATAAAAGACGTAATTGTCTGTGTTTAACGCGTCTTGTGAGCTATGGACCCTCGTACTAACTCTACGCCAGAGGACACCACTCCAACACACTCATACACAACTGATCCAACACCATCTTGTGGAGAACAACCCACAGAGGTTGTCAATTTGAGTAATAATCTTTACTCTTTCATGCTGTCTGATGACTCTGATTCAGATCTTGAAAGAGGTGCAGCTAAGGAAAGTAGTGGACTCATTAAGTTCATGAAATTTCAGGCATCTGAAATCTCAAGACTAAAAGCCAGGGTTAATTCCCTTTTGGATAAAGTCAATGAACAAGAAGCTCTGGTTATGTCCCTAACCACTGAGATCTCACTACTAAAGAGGACAAGTCAGACAACTGACCTTACACTGAAAAATGGTAATCCTCAAAACCCCACCAGTTCAGAATCTGAAAAATCTGAACTCATGATTTCTCATGAAAAAAATTAAGAGTTAACGGGAGAAATTGATCGGCTCAAATCAATCTCTGAAAAACCCAAAAACAATCAGTCGAGAAAAACAAGATCTCGTCGTGGTAGAACTGTTGGAATGAAGGTGACATCTTCAAACACCTCTGACAAGGTGACTAATTCCTCTCATCATTATGATGATAACAGTACCCACTTCCAACTCCACTTCCTGACAAGACAGTGGCAGCTAGGAAATCTTTCAACGAGACTGTGAAACATACACACAAAAAGAAAAAAGGAGGAAGCTCAAAAACTGCTGGACCAAAGCAGGGAAATCTCGCTAAGTCCTCAGCGTCTCTATTGCCTCAAGGGTTTAATTCTATGGTATTAAAGGCGGAATCTGGAAAAGAGCTATTAGGAGCAGTTAATACATGTTTCTTTTCCAATCCTTTAAATCTATATTGTTTTGGTGTTTTCTCTTATGTTCTTCATATGCCATGCATAGCTGCAGGGTACGCCGTGCAACCTATATTCTAAAGGAAATACAAAAATTGTTGCTAGAGGTGAGGCTTTCATCGCACAGGAAAGTGAGCAAACTGTTCAGGATGGTGGGGGAAATGAGCGGAAGATTACTTGCTATTTAGTGCAGGTTAATGAAGTGTTAGATGATGAACTCAGTTTACCCAACCCGATAAGGGTTGTGATAATCTGGGAGAAGCGCAGGGCGCTTTCATCGACTGGCCAAAATCTCAAATAGTCATCAGAACTAATGTTAGTTGCTTGGCTTGTTTGTCGTGGATTTCTTTATTTTATCTGTCTTCACATGACCAATGGATTCCAGTTAGGTTCGGGAATATATCTTGCAAGAATATTACATACTATGTATTACTGTATTGATGCAGACAACTAAATCAAGCTCTGAGAACAACAAGAAGAGAAAGAAATCTCAACCTGAGCAAAACATGAAGAGAAAGGAGTCTCAATCTGGGCAGCACTGGGAGATGGTGAAGGCACATGAACAACGGCCGGGTTCTTAGATAACGGAGTCTAACCAAAGGAAACACAAGGACAAACCAGAGGCACAGGATCAACAGTTGGGTTCTGGGAGAAAGGAGTCTCAGTCTGGGAGGCACAATTGAAAAAGGAAGGGTACCGAAATACTACCAACTTTTCGTTTTGGCTCGTGAGTCTTATGGTTTAAGTCTGGACGATCTCAAAAATCAATATCCAAACTTATAACTGGAGTTGTTAAACCTCGACAAAGAGTACTTTGGAGTCAACTCTACAGTTAGGCAATAACGTACTACTTGGTGCTTTAATTATATAATCAGAGATATAATGCGGAAAGTAAAAGCACACAAGACACCAGAGATTTTTTTAACGAGGAAACTGCCTTGCAGAAAAACCTCGGGACCTCGTCCAGATTGAACACCGCCCAGTACAAACTGACTACAAACACTAGCCTACTATAAGACTTCGGTCTGGGATGTAGCAGAGACCAACTCAAGCCCTCCAAGCGAATTGGCTACTTTCGCCTTCCTTACGTCTCTAGACCCCCACAGATCGTCACGCACTTGATTCCCCCAGCTGACGTCCTTTACAGGCCTAGGAGTTGCTTTGACCGATGTCAAAGGCTTGTGTCAGCAATACTGTTTTTTCAACCTAATTGTTGACGTATGGTGTAACTGTCCACTATCAGTTTACCACACACAAGATGACTTCCTTCGGATTGTTAAATCCAGGTCATACGGAAATCTACTTCACAAATCGGGGATGACACGCAAACCAAGTAAGCAATGCCCAATTCGTATCTACCTCAGTTATACACGAAGAATCACTTAAGAAACTTGTATAACTGGAGCTAACTAGTCTTACAACACCGAGTGCAGCCGTGCGTTGCTACCTTTCCAACCTTGTTGAGTAACGTATCAGTTCTTGAATAGCCGTATATCAGAAGAGACGAACTTTAGAATAGACAAGAACGTGATCAGGTTACCAAGGTTACAGGTTAATCTGATTTCAACCAAAGATGGTTTCAATCTCCTACCTGTGCTTCCCAACTCTCAAGAGAAGTCTTTATAGTCGTAGGGAGTTCCCAGAGGAGCTGCAACCTATA
>JAJJMA010180458.1:0-22250 GCA_023529015.1 Papaver nudicaule
AAGAAATTTCCAGAGATGGGGCTTAAGGTTCCTGCGGAATATGCTTTGGCTCCTGAAACTTCTGCTGCGAAAGAGATCGTAGATTGTGATCAGGATGGCGAGGGATCCGGTTCTAGCGGCGAGGAGGAAGAGGAAGAAGCGACCCATGAAGAAGAAGAAGAAGAAGAAGCGGAAGAGGAAGAAGCGGAAGAAGAAGAAGCGGAAGAAGAAGAAAAGACAGTGGATGTGCAGGGACAAGACGGCGAGAATAAATCCGCCCCTTAGTGGCTGGCCACTTTACTCTTTCTTTGTGCCTCTGGCAGCTTCCTTTAGTAGATTTCCTGTAATGAACAATCATTTTATTTTGTGTTTTGCTAAGGCGGGTACTTCGCTTCTTTTCATTTGTGTTGCTGCCTTGTAAGGATATTACCCTTAGCTCTGGTAATAGATGCTCTTTCTTTTAAATGTTGCCTTTACATTATCTTTTATTACGCTTGCTTGGTAATAGATGTTCTTGCCTCTGCAAGTGGCCTTTTAGCCTATCACTGAGTGTTTTACCTCAGCTATGCTCTTTGAGCTTTGATATGTCTTCAAAGACTTAACTTGACATTGAGTGAGTGACGGCCTGGTCTTGTACAGCCAACAATTTCAACAACTAACTGAATAGTTTCTCGGAGCAGCAGGTTTAGATCCCAGCCGTAACCATTACTTGTGCCCGTCGGCGATCTAATATAAGTAGAATGGGTTGCCCTCATAGACTTTAATACACTATAGCTTTCGCCAGAGGTGATGCTATGGCGTAGACGGATTAACACACCGCGGTATCGCCGGTGTGATGCTACAGCAAAGGGATCCTTATTTCCTTACAAACACTTACAGATCAACAAGTAACACGACTGGCCTTACAACTAAGCCTGGGTCGGACTAACTCTTACAAGATGGTGCGTTCACTCAATGCAAGCAAGCTTTCTTCATAAGAGATCTTGGCTCTTAGTTGATTTTATTGGTTTGGGCATTATGCCTTCAAAAATGGCTCATGGCCTTAGTACCTGATCAAGGTTTTGGTATGGCTTTTTATTGCCTTGGGCATTTATGCCTCTGTGGGTGGCTTTTATAGCCTGTTGCTGAGCGTTTTGCCTCAGCCATTATGCTCTTTGAGCTTTTAAGCTTTAGTCCTCACTGTAGTTAGACTACCCAGTGAGTGGAAAATTTAAGTGGCACAGAAATTTGTTAACGGGGTTCGGCGCATGATAGCAAACCTACGTCCCCGGATCTTATTCGCTGTTGTGTTACATCAGTTAATAAGATTTCTTGGGTATTATACCCGCCCAAGACTTCGGACTTTACATTATTCTCCTCAAGGATAGTACTTCTTAAGGAACCTGGCGTTCCATGGATGTTCCAGTTGTACGCCATGCTCGTCAATTAGTATATACGCTCCTGGCCCAGCTACTCTTTTGACCACATATGGGCCATCCCATACAGGTTCCAGTTTCCTGCATCCTTCTCGCTGAGAAGGGGGAACTTCTCGGAGCACCAGCTCGCCGGGTGAGTATTCTCTTGGAATTACCCGCTTGTTATATTCCCTGGCTAATCGCCGATGGTAATTCTCCATGTGAGTAAGGGCGATCAAACGCTGCTCTTCTAAGTCATCTAGCTTGGCTAGGATTAGATCTGTATTCAGATTCTTTTCCCATGCCTCATGCTTTGTAGTGGGCAGAATTACTTCAGATGGGAGTACTGCCTCAGCACCGAAGGTAAGTAAGAAAGGAGATGCTCCAGTTGCTTCTCGAACCGTAGTTCTATATGACCACAGGACGTTGTGCAAATGCTCACACCATGCCTTTTTATGCTTTTCCAATCTTTTCTTCAGTCCCATTCCAATAGTCTTATTGGTGGCTTCTGCCTGGCCGTTACTCTGAGGGTATAAGGGAGTTGATTTTCCCAACTTGACGCTGTAATGAGCAAGTAACTTCCTTATGTTGTCGCCAACTAACTCTTTTCCATTGTCTGTACATATCTCCGCCGGCACACCAAATCTGCAGAATATGTTTTCCCAGATGAATGTGAATACTTCTTGTCCTGTTTTCTTTCTGATAGCTTTAGCTTCACACCACTTGGTGAAGTAGTCTGTCGCCACAATAATGTACTTCCCCTGTCCAGAGCCTGTAGTTAGTGGCCCGATAATATCAATGCCCCACTTGGCGAAAGGCCAAGGGCTGAGCACTGAATTCAAAGATGTTGCCGGCGCTTTAATTCTTCTTCCATACAGCTGGCATGGTTTGCATCGCTGAACATATTCTTTTGCATCTCTATTCATCCAAGGCCAGTAATATCCTTGCATTCTGACCTTCAAAGCCAGGGCTCTTTGGCCACCATGATTTCCACAATCTCCTTCATGAATCTCCTTTAATAATTTATTACCCTCTTCTCTTGACACACATCGCAGCAGTGGTCCAGAGAATGACCGGCGATATAAGATTCCATCTCGAAGTTCGTAGTTCGCCGAGCGACTGATGATCTGATGAGCCAAGATTTGGTTTCCTGGCAAGGTTAAGCGGTCTAAATAGTACCGTATCGGCGATCTCCAATCTGTTTCTGCTGATTCTTCAACACTTGTCGTTAATACTTCCCATTGCCTTGGTGCTGTTACTGATGGTTGCATTACCCTTTCAATAGCTATTGAAGGAACATCTGGGTCCGTCATCATTGAGGAGATAAACGCCAATGCATCGGCGTGCCTGTTATCTTTTCTGCAGATGTGGCGAAACTTGATACCCGTGATCCTCTGGGCGTACTCCCTAGCAAGTTTTAGGTACTTCTGCATAGATGGGTCTGCTGTCTGGTATTGTCCAGATATTTGTCGAATCACCAGCTGAGAATCACTTGTCAATCTGACATTGCTAATTTTCATTTCTATGAGTATTCGCATTGCATGAATGACTGCTTCGTATTCTGCCTCATTATTGGTCGCCGGGAACTCTAACCTTAGCGAGTGCACTATCCTTGCTCCTTTCGGCGAGATAAGAACAATTCCAATTCCATTCCCTTCTTTGTTCGACGAACCATCTACATAAACCTCCCATCCATCAGGCCTGCACTTCAATAAATCTGGAACTTCATGCTCTTGCTCATCCAAGGAGGATGGGATTTCTTCTATCTCTTCTTCTTCATCAATTGGGAAGTCAGCAAGAAAATCTGCTATAACTTGAGACCGCTGAGCTGTGCGTATTTCATATTGGACGCCGAACTGTTCAATCTGCTGATTCCATTTGGCGATGCGTCCCACTCGCTGAGAGCTGTGTAAGATAGACTCTATTGGAGTTTTTGTGAGGACCACAATGGGGTGAGCGTGAAAATATGGGCGCAATCGCTGAGATGCGAAAACCAAAGCCAGAATCAATTGCTCTATTTTAGTGTAATTCTTCTCCGCTCCTTGAAACGTTCTACTGATATAGTATATGGGTGTTTCTCCACCTTTGGTTCTTACAAGCACTGCACTTATGGCAAAAGGAGTTGCGGCGAGATATACTCTGAGTTCCTCGCCATGCTCTGGCGGTTGAATTGCTGGAAGAGTGGCGAGATACTTTTTAATACCCTGAAATGCAGCTTCATGTGCCTCAGTCCAGTTGAACTTTTCTCCTTTCTTTAATGTCTGAAAAAATAGTTTACACTTGTCGGAGAATCTGGAGATGAATCTGTTGAGAGACGCTAAAGTCCCATTGAGTCGCATGACATCCTTTACAGTTACTGGCGAGGGCATTTCTATAATTGCCTTGACCTTGGCTTGATCAGCTTCTACTCCCTTCTTTGTGACGACATACCCCAAGAATTTTCCTGAAGTTACACCAAAAACACACTTCGCCGGGTTGATCTTTAGCTTAGTGATACGCATATGGTTAAATATTTCTCTGAGGTCTTCCACATGAGTTTGCTTCTTTTTGCTCTTGACAAGCATGTCATCAACATATACTTCCATCGTCTTCCCAATCCATTTCTCAAACATTTTCTGTGCCATCTCTTGATAGGTAGCGCCAGCATTCTTCAATCCAAACGGCATCCGAGTGTAACAAAATAACCCCTTAGTGGAGAAGAAAGCTGTATGCTTCTGATCTTCTTCCGCTAGAGGTATTTGGTTATATCCTGAGTAACCATCCATAAATGATAGCAACTCGTGACCTGATGTAGCGTCTACGGTCTGGTCAATACTTGGCAGCGGGAAACTATTTTTGGGGCAAGCTCTGTTAAGGTCGCTGAAATCAATACAAATCCTTACTCCCTTGTTCTTCTTTGGCACCACAACCATGTTTGCTATCCACTGTGGATATTGTACTGGTCTTATTATACCAGACGCCCTCATTTTGTCAATTTCTGCCTCCACGGCCTCTTTATAAGCTGGAGCCAATTTCCTTATTCTTTGCCGAAATGGTCTGACCTTTGGATCAATATCAAGCTTGTGACATGCTATCGCCGGATCAATCCCTGGCATCTCATTCATGCCCCAAGCAAAGACATCAACATACTCCTTGAGTAGTGCTAGCAACTTCGCTGACTCGCTTTCAGTTAAAAGAGTACCAATTTTTACCATCTTTGGCTCTTGCTCATCGCCGATATTGACATCCTTAGTAGGTTCCACCGCCGTGAAATGTAGCTCTGGCTCCCCCATCGGCGATGGTTCCTTTAATTGCTATAAGGTTTTATCTCCAGATTTCGCCGAGTCTTCTACTGAGTTGACTGAATGCACATATGTGGTTGGGTTGGCGATGAAGTCTAGGATTTCTTGCTCCTTAACCGCTTCCTTGCCGAGCTTCTTTTTCTCCGCCATTTTCACTTTTCGATTTTCTCGCATTTGCACATCTGCTGAATTACAAGCTTTGGCCACTGATAAATCTCCGACATATTCGGCGACTCCGAATGGTGTGGGGAACCTTAGGCGTTGATGATAAGTAGAAGGGACTCCTTTTAGACTATGGAGCCATGGTCTCCCCAGAATTGCAGCATACGGCGAGTCAACATCCACAATACAAAGGGTGGTATTCAAGAAGTATTCGTCGCAAATTTTCACTTTTAATTCAATCTCGCCTTTAGGCCTAGATGCAATGCCATTAAACCCATAGATGTTGTATGAGGATACCGTCGGCGAAGGTATTTTCTTGTCTTTTGCTCTCATCGCCTCAAAGGCAGTGTTAAAGAGGATATCCACAGAACTTCCCGGATCAATAAGCACCTTTGGCAGCCTGAATCCTTCAATCTGAATAGTGAGGACCAGAGGGTTGTTATGACTCCTTCCTTCTGGAGGGACTTCTTCAGCGGAGAACCCAACACATGCTTTCATCCATTCTTGCAATGGTTCTTGCTTAGCGGCGACACTACAAATTTCATTCCCCATTCTGTCTCGCTTATGAACTCGAGACATGACATTATCATGAAATTCATCCCTAGTAATTTTTGAATGCACAATGGAATAGCAATCTAACTCTAGCAAGTCCCGCTCAACCTTAACCTCGTACACATTTGGAGTGTGAACTGGAATGGCCTGAATTGGCTGAACCATGACAGGAGGTGGCGGTGGCAATTCTAGGAATTCTTCAAACTTCCCCATACGGATGAATCGATGGACTTCTTGCTGCACGCCGGTACAATTTTCAGTGGTATGGCCATGGAACTGATGGAACTGACAGAAGGAGTTTGTATTTGTCGGCGGGACCCTTGGGTTTCCTCTGTTGTAAGGATAGCGGATGTCATCCCTACAGTTAGAACTTTCAATTTGCCCAAATGCATCTGTATAAGAAACACGTAACTTAGGTAGAGTAGCATCTTGAAATGGTTGTTGGTTGCCTCTGCCCAATTTTCTGTTATCTCCATTATATCTTCTATCACCATTTCGCCGATTATCTCTTCCTCCGCGTCCATAGTTTCCTGCTGGCTTGCCTCGCCCATCATAGTTTTCTCGCTTCTGCGAATTCCAATGTTGTTCGGCGTTAACTTGTTGTGGCTGCTTTGCCGCTTCTGGTACCACTATCGCCGATGCAGGGTTCTGCACCAATTTCCGCTGTTCCGCCTTCAACCATTCTTTCTTGATTTCTTCTTGATCTTCCGGCGAGAGACTGTTGATCGAGTGAATTTGCTTCGCTCTTTCCTTCTTTTGGCGTAACTCCTCTTCTCGGATTTCTTCATAGTTCAACCACTCATCCTGCATTGCCCTCAAGGTTTGCAAGTCCTTCGGCATGTCCCAAAATAACTTTTGATACAATTGGTCTGTTGTCTCCATACCACTAAGGAATGATCTTATCTTCTCCTTTTCTGATACTTCTGACCCAACTTCACTGCTTGCCTTTCTCCATCTTTGGATGAAAATTTTGTAAGACTCCAAGTGCCTTCTCTTTATGTTGAATAACCTTTCTATGCCCGGCCGACTTCTATTGTTCTGGATAAAAGCACGTAAAAACTTGGATTCCAACTTCTCAAAATATTTGATTCTTCCTTCTTTAAGCCCATCAAACCAAGCTAAAGCCTCCTCCTTGAGTGTGGCGGGGAAAGCCATACACATTATGGGGTCTGACCCTACCCAAGCTGCCATGTCTCGCCTATAAGCTTTTAAGTGCTGCGAAGGATCTCCCGTTCCATCATATGTGGAAGTGAATTTAGGTGTAGAATACTTGGGAGACACGAACCCGTATGTAATACTTTCATGAAAGGGTGTCTTTTGTGCTTCCGACAACGCAACCTTGTATTTCGCTTCCCTCGAAGATCCACTCATCGCTTCTACTTTGTGCTTTAATCGGCGAAGGTCTTTCTTCAACTCCTTATCTGTTCCATGCTGTCGCTTAGAACTGCTGCGATCTTTGCCATCTTTCCCAGGTATGTTCAACCTTCTGCCTCTTTCATCATATTTTGCTGTTGAATCTGACACTTCTGGCGTACTAGTTTCACTTTTTTCTGCTCGGCGAGTTGTGTGAGAATTTGAGTAAGAGTGCGCATGGGACCCATGACGAGATGAATGTGAATGAGAGGTATGGCGAGTCGAATGCGAGCGGGATGTATGACCTTTATTTTGCGCCGCCAACAATTCTCTATGACTCTGAAGCACTGTCTCCATTTGCAATTGCATTTGTCTTTCGAATTGACTAGCCTGCCTGTTGTTGGCCTCAAGAATTTGCCTCAGCAAAGTTTCTGTGGTATTGGTGGATCCAGTGTTATCTGCTATCACTACAGGGCGAGTTACTGTAGCTCCCGGTACCATCGCTGCACCATTTCTGCTAGCTGCCTGGGTAATCTCCACTGGTACAATTGGTTCTTCCGCCACCGCTGGGACTTCATCCGCCACATGCTGAGTCTCGCCGACGTCTTGTACCAACTGCTGCTGAACATTGGTCGCCACATGCTGCGTTTCGCCGACATCTTGCATCAACTGTTGCTGAACACCTGCCGCCACTCTACTTCCTGCCATTGCGTTTTGAGTTACTTCCCTTGCATTCGATGTCTCTCCTCTAGTGAATCCACCGCCACCTATCTGCTCGCCGCAAGCATTTGCTTCCACTGCGCTGCTGATTCTTGTCAGCATTGGGTTAGGCTCAGGTGACCTTTCTGCATTCTCAAAACGAGTGATATCCTCCATGTAAACTTGCTCTTGGCGAGTCACTCGTTGTACTGGTGATCGGCGAGACGTGTTTGCCAAGTTAGGATCTGCTGGACCAATTGGCCCTATCGCTCTGCTTCTAGTGTTGTGACCACTGGGACCTGTCGCTGATGTAGGAGGGATAGGGTGCCGAGGAGGCCTACCCGCCGGAGCTTTATCGCTTCTTCCTCTAGGACCCATTCGCCGAGGATCTGTAAAAGAAGACAAACACACTTCCTGACAGTATTGCTCTGTTAGTACTGTGGGTAAATGCCAAATAAGTTAGTTGGGTTACTTTTCAGAATGTTGATGAATGAAAGACAAAAGAACAGCTTTAAGCCACGTGATGTGCAGGTGATGACCTAATCATGACAAGGATTGCAAAAACATCATATGATACTATGATTTGTAAATCAAAAATGGTACGGCAGATGTTTTTTAAAGAATTTTTGAAATGGTTTTAGAACACCATTTTTCTTCATAAATCTGTAGTTTCTATTGCTTGCCGGAAAATATGCTTTTAGACGGAAATATATATCTATATTTGCATCCTATGACAAGAATCCATACCCAAAAACGACATTTTTCTATCCTCTACACTGATTTTCTCCACTGCTCATGTGAAAAATGTAAAATATGTGATAAAATTACCAAACCAAGCCAACTAGCGCTTATCTATAACCATAATAACACTTAATACAGCATGGTTTCCATAAATGGCAAAAAATGTATGTTGAAAATCCAGATCCATCGCCATAGCATACTAAAAATACTCTAATGCTTTCCAATCTTAGTAACATTCTACCAGAGAATCCTTATGACAAACAGCATAGCATACCATATATAGCGAGACAGGAACAAAAATCATGAAGAAATTCCACATAGCGAGCATAACATCCCCAAGATAGTATGAAAAATTTGCTAAAACGTGACGGCGAGCTCTATAAACTCATATTTCATACCATATATAGAAACAAGAACATATGAAAACATCACCAATCATGCTCAAAATCAAGGAAAACACAAGTTCAAAACCTTTTCCAGCGCCAAAATGTAACTGTGTAAAATCCCATGGGTTAGATCTTACACAGTACACCCAAATATGATACATCCATACATACACAATCATTCCAAAGCATACATATATGTAACAACCTTAACAAATCTAAAGGAGGTAAGAGTTAGAGATACTTGACAAGATGATTTACTTGGTTCGCCCTAAGACAGGACTACATCCAAGGATTCCACTATTATAAGTATGATTACAACTCTTAATTACCTTGCTAATCTTCTAAGTGTTTTCTCACCACAAGAACCCTAATTTCGGCCTTGGGCTATGGAGAGCAAGTAGAATACTTTTCCTCTCCCTAGACCAATCCAAAATGTGTCCAACCCCCTTCTCAGAGGTGTCTCTCGCTATTTATAAGAGATTACAATAGTGCTATACAGCTAATACAGACAGATTATGTTCTGACATTGATTTGTCTTCACTCGCTGATGAAGTATCTCGCCGATGTAGAATTACTCTCAGCGATTGGTTCTTCTTGAGGATAAGGATTGCTGACGAGGTTCCCACTGAGTCAACAAGTCAACCCTGACAATCTATCCGTTCTGACGAGTATTGAATGCACAACAACTTCTCACCTACTTATCACCTGCCCACGCTATACTGATCTTACTTCGCTGGTAACATTTCCTCTCGCCGGTTAACGCTGATGTCACATGTCTCGCCCACAGCTTTTATTGCCGATTCCATACTTCTCATGAGACCCCTTTTGATACATCTTAGCCCTTAGGATGCTTTTACTATGCCAAGGCATTTTCTACCCTTACATTTTGCCTCTTTCATCTCCAAGATCTTTGATCGCCGGAGGTGAAATTCTTTTCGCCGAAAATGCCATACCACGTTCTCCACTAAGTCCTTACTGCGCCACATGCCCTTCTCTCAGCTTCCGTTACGCCACGTGTCCTTCATGCAGCCTTCCTCACTTTATGACTTGTAACCGTTGATGCCCGTAATCTCCGCTACTTCCCCACGATTGGTAACCGCCGGGCGCCAGTTACTCCTCCTTCTCCTATAAATACTGGAAAATTTTGCCTTCACCTCTTTACCTTCTTCTTCTTCACTCGAGCAAAGATCTCAGAGCTTTTCAAACCCTAAACCCCTTTTCCTGCTGCTGCTGCTGCTACTTCGTTTCTTCACAGATTCCTTCTCCTAACACCTCACTATCACTTTGCCTTCACTTTTCTTCTTTTTTACTTGTGTGGAATCCGTGCTTCATCCTCCTTTCTCCTTTGTTCTACCGGTTTTATTCGTTTTTTCCGGCCACTTTATTTTTCCGATACACCGTGAACTTCATCTGAGTCCTTTCTTTGATAGCTTTTCAACATTCATGGCTTCTACAACTCAAGCTTCCTCTAGCTCCACCACTCCTGCCACTCAAATTTCTAATTCGCCGGTCACTGAAGTCGAATCTCCGTCTTCTCCTGCTGCTACCAAAGTTCCCTCTCGCCCATCCTGGAAGAAATGGGCGGAATAATGTGCCCATGATAGAGTATTCATCGCTCCTTTAACCTTGACGCCCTTGAAAAAGGTAACCAAAGCTACTACTCCTACTACACTGGAAGATCTTCGTACGCCGGAGCAACATGGTGAAGGTGCCATAACTGCTTACGGCACACTCAAAGCTGGAAAAGCGGATTTGTTTCCTTTGTATGATCCCGCCGATACTTTTATGTGTGATCTCTTCTTGGCGATAAAGAAAAGCCCTTTTCAACTCACGGCGAATGCAATTCGCATTCTGGTGGAGTGGAAGCTTCGCCGTAGCAACAAAACCAATTACCCAGATCTGTTTGAGAAGGGTAAATTTCCTCCAGAGGCGTACACTGTTGAAAATTTTATGAAGCAATACGATGTTCTTCCCTCCTCTGTAAAGGGTGAGCCCTGGGCTTATCGTTTTGTTACTAAGAAAAAGTTTGCAAAGAAACCAGAAGAAGTCATGCTTGGCGCTGTAGACGCCAAAGAAGTTACTAACAAGACTGTCACGGCGAGGAAAAGTTCCGAGACCGGCTGGACCAACTTGCCTTGTTTGCTGGGAGGCCCTTGGTTGCTAGGATGGCACGATGCAGAAAAAACGATCAAGCGACTAGATTTTGAAGAAGAACACAAGCGTTTTAAAGATCATGACTTTACCCATTTGGATTGGGCGGAGGAAAAAGACTATCTGGACGCCGATGGCAAAATACAGGTAGATTCTCAGGGTCAGTGGGTGATACAGACCAAGAAGTCTACCAAAAGGAAATCTTCTTCCCAGGTAATATTTACTTTTAATGAATATATATCTATATTCCTCTCGCCGGGCGTTAAGAGGGGCAGAGTTGAAGATCTAGGAACAAGCATACTGAATTCTAATTTTTTAAAATATATCACATATATTATAAAAAATATATATCTATATTTGCCTCTGCTTGTTTCAAGGTCTGATAAGTGTGCCGCTTATTTGCAGAGTACTCCCGCTCTGACTCCTCGAGAAGAACTCCGCCAAACCTTGAAAAAGGCCAAGTTGGATGCTGCTGCCGCCGAGAATTCTCAAGGCGATGCCTCTGCTAACACTGGAGGTGCTGTGCCTCAGTCTTCCGCTGCAGTACTACCTCAGCCAAACATACCTAGAACTCGGCGATCTACTTCCAGTTCAACAACTCCTTCTTCAGAAAAGCCTCCCATCAATCCAAGGGATAAGACCCCTATTAACCAATTGCTGATAACCATTCCCGAAGAAAAAGATGGCGACGTAGTAATGACTGAAGCCGAACCTGCAAAGGAAACTCCAAAAATTCTTTCTGGGCGAGAGCCTATCACACCTCCCGCCAATGTCTTCATTCCACCCGCTGGGGGCGTTTTCACTCGTCCTTCCGGAAGCTCTAACTCTCCTCTCGCCCTTACAAATCTTCACGAAATGCCCTTTGGCGATAGGGATTCTAGACTCCCGAGAAGGAGTGACACCGGCATGGTAGTAAATAGTCTAGCTGAGTCTTTTACTCGTTTGCTCTCTCTGGAAGAAGAGAAAAACAGTCCTGCTGCTCGCTACTACGCTGCCATGTTAAAGTACGCTTCAACAGGCCTTGCCCATTCTTCAAGCTTAGCCTCTGTGGCCCAGGGGTTGACTTCCCAAGAACATTTTTTTATGGCTGCAGCGGTAACTATTAATTCCAACGTATTCTTATTGTCTAGCTATAATGACTAGGTTTGCTGACTTTTTCTTTTGTTTCTGCCTCAGGCATTTCAACATTGTTTGAGTTTGATTGACACCTTTGACGTACAAGTCGATATGGTGAACTTCCTTACTGGTGAGAACGAGAACCTCGAACGCCAACTGAAGGCGAAAGAAGCAGAAGCGGCAAGATTACTAAATGCCAGCCTCAAAGAATCCACTGAGCGCGTAGAACTCCAAGGTATTTTCCTCCTTAGATTTATAAATTAAATTTTCTTTTCCTTCTAGTCTTTCGCCGAAACCCTTAGATCTTGCCCCTTCTAAGGTTGCCGTCAGCATTCTGACACACAACTGAAGCGAGCTGAAACCGAGATAGATAACTTGGCGAAGGCTAATGCTAAGAAGTGCGATATGTTGTACGGCCAGGCTAAGACTATTGAGTGGTACCGCCGAGAGTTAAAATTTGTTAACGAATTAAATGTTAACCTTGATAACCTTCTCAAAGTTTCCCAAGCTGACTTAAAGTGGATGGAGAGCGAACGAGATAATGCCCGCCGATTAGCTGAGCTTAATAACAAACGCAAAGAAGCCGCAATTGTGGACCATATGAGGGCAAGCTCCTTACGCTTAGATGAGAAAGCAAGAGCAGATAAGCTTGCCTCTCGCCTGAACACTGCCATCTCTGAAAGAGATTTCGCCGAACAGGAAGCACAGAAGTGGAAGGATTTCTGTAAGATTCATGGCGATCGTGCCAGAGAACTTGATAACCAATTGAAAGCCCAACTGCGGCAAGTGGCCACAGTATCCGGCTCTTCTGTAAACGCTAAGTTTGAGTCCCATCTACAACTCCTTGTAGAAGCCCAAACCGGTGCTTGTAGGCACGTGAGCGAGTTAGAAGGTAGATTTCTAGGATGTTCTTCCGCTAGCTTCTTCATATTGCCTCAGTCTCTAACTTCTTATGTCTCACTTTCAGGGCGGGTCAAACACATAGAGGAAGAGTTGAAGAAACAGCAAAAGACTGTTGAGGATCACGAGCTCTGTACTGAAACCATCTCCGGCTTGGCTGCTAAGCTTACCCATCACAATGGTTGCGAAGAAAGGTTAGAGAAGGCTGTAGAAGCTCACCGCCAATGTCCCAATCAAATCGCCGAGCTGACTCTTCAGCTCCAAGATCACAAAAAATGCCAAACTTCAATCACAGGTCTTGAGAGCAAGGTGAAGTACTTGGGCGAGATCCAAAGTGGACTTCAAGCAGATTTAAGCAAAGCTCAGAATGACCTCAAAGCGAAGGATGTTAAGCATAAGGAGCAGTTACTCCTGCTGGACTTTATCGCTGTCCAAGAATTTGTTAACAAGAAATTTCCAGAGATGGGGCTTAAGGTTCCTGCGGAATATGCTTTGGCTCCTGAAACTTCTGCTGCGAAAGAGATCGTAGATTGTGATCAGGATGGCGAGGGATCCGGTTCTAGCGGCGAGGAGGAAGAGGAAGAAGCGACCCATGAAGAAGAAGAAGAAGAAGAAGCGGAAGAGGAAGAAGCGGAAGAAGAAGAAGCGGAAGAAGAAGAAAAGACAGTGGATGTGCAGGGACAAGACGGCGAGAATAAATCCGCCCCTTAGTGGCTGGCCACTTTACTCTTTCTTTGTGCCTCTGGCAGCTTCCTTTAGTAGATTTCCTGTAATGAACAATCATTTTATTTTGTGTTTTGCTAAGGCGGGTACTTCGCTTCTTTTCATTTGTGTTGCTGCCTTGTAAGGATATTACCCTTAGCTCTGGTAATAGATGCTCTTTCTTTTAAATGTTGCCTTTACATTATCTTTTATTACGCTTGCTTGGTAATAGATGTTCTTGCCTCTGCAAGTGGCCTTTTAGCCTATCACTGAGTGTTTTACCTCAGCTATGCTCTTTGAGCTTTGATATGTCTTCAAAGACTTAACTTGACATTGAGTGAGTGACGGCCTGGTCTTGTACAGCCAACAATTTCAACAACTAACTGAATAGTTTCTCGGAGCAGCAGGTTTAGATCCCAGCCGTAACCATTACTTGTGCCCGTCGGCGATCTAATATAAGTAGAATGGGTTGCCCTCATAGACTTTAATACACTATAGCTTTCGCCAGAGGTGATGCTATGGCGTAGACGGATTAACACACCGCGGTATCGCCGGTGTGATGCTACAGCAAAGGGATCCTTATTTCCTTACAAACACTTACAGATCAACAAGTAACACGACTGGCCTTACAACTAAGCCTGGGTCGGACTAACTCTTACAAGATGGTGCGTTCACTCAATGCAAGCAAGCTTTCTTCATAAGAGATCTTGGCTCTTAGTTGATTTTATTGGTTTGGGCATTATGCCTTCAAAAATGGCTCATGGCCTTAGTACCTGATCAAGGTTTTGGTATGGCTTTTTATTGCCTTGGGCATTTATGCCTCTGTGGGTGGCTTTTATAGCCTGTTGCTGAGCGTTTTGCCTCAGCCATTATGCTCTTTGAGCTTTTAAGCTTTAGTCCTCACTGTAGTTAGACTACCCAGTGAGTGGAAAATTTAAGTGGCACAGAAATTTGTTAACGGGGTTCGGCGCATGATAGCAAACCTACGTCCCCGGATCTTATTCGCTGTTGTGTTACATCAGTTAATAAGATTTCTTGGGTATTATACCCGCCCAAGACTTCGGACTTTACATTATTCTCCTCAAGGATAGTACTTCTTAAGGAACCTGGCGTTCCATGGATGTTCCAGTTGTACGCCATGCTCGTCAATTAGTATATACGCTCCTGGCCCAGCTACTCTTTTGACCACATATGGGCCATCCCATACAGGTTCCAGTTTCCTGCATCCTTCTCGCTGAGAAGGGGGAACTTCTCGGAGCACCAGCTCGCCGGGTGAGTATTCTCTTGGAATTACCCGCTTGTTATATTCCCTGGCTAATCGCCGATGGTAATTCTCCATGTGAGTAAGGGCGATCAAACGCTGCTCTTCTAAGTCATCTAGCTTGGCTAGGATTAGATCTGTATTCAGATTCTTTTCCCATGCCTCATGCTTTGTAGTGGGCAGAATTACTTCAGATGGGAGTACTGCCTCAGCACCGAAGGTAAGTAAGAAAGGAGATGCTCCAGTTGCTTCTCGAACCGTAGTTCTATATGACCACAGGACGTTGTGCAAATGCTCACACCATGCCTTTTTATGCTTTTCCAATCTTTTCTTCAGTCCCATTCCAATAGTCTTATTGGTGGCTTCTGCCTGGCCGTTACTCTGAGGGTATAAGGGAGTTGATTTTCCCAACTTGACGCTGTAATGAGCAAGTAACTTCCTTATGTTGTCGCCAACTAACTCTTTTCCATTGTCTGTACATATCTCCGCCGGCACACCAAATCTGCAGAATATGTTTTCCCAGATGAATGTGAATACTTCTTGTCCTGTTTTCTTTCTGATAGCTTTAGCTTCACACCACTTGGTGAAGTAGTCTGTCGCCACAATAATGTACTTCCCCTGTCCAGAGCCTGTAGTTAGTGGCCCGATAATATCAATGCCCCACTTGGCGAAAGGCCAAGGGCTGAGCACTGAATTCAAAGATGTTGCCGGCGCTTTAATTCTTCTTCCATACAGCTGGCATGGTTTGCATCGCTGAACATATTCTTTTGCATCTCTATTCATCCAAGGCCAGTAATATCCTTGCATTCTGACCTTCAAAGCCAGGGCTCTTTGGCCACCATGATTTCCACAATCTCCTTCATGAATCTCCTTTAATAATTTATTACCCTCTTCTCTTGACACACATCGCAGCAGTGGTCCAGAGAATGACCGGCGATATAAGATTCCATCTCGAAGTTCGTAGTTCGCCGAGCGACTGATGATCTGATGAGCCAAGATTTGGTTTCCTGGCAAGGTTAAGCGGTCTAAATAGTACCGTATCGGCGATCTCCAATCTGTTTCTGCTGATTCTTCAACACTTGTCGTTAATACTTCCCATTGCCTTGGTGCTGTTACTGATGGTTGCATTACCCTTTCAATAGCTATTGAAGGAACATCTGGGTCCGTCATCATTGAGGAGATAAACGCCAATGCATCGGCGTGCCTGTTATCTTTTCTGCAGATGTGGCGAAACTTGATACCCGTGATCCTCTGGGCGTACTCCCTAGCAAGTTTTAGGTACTTCTGCATAGATGGGTCTGCTGTCTGGTATTGTCCAGATATTTGTCGAATCACCAGCTGAGAATCACTTGTCAATCTGACATTGCTAATTTTCATTTCTATGAGTATTCGCATTGCATGAATGACTGCTTCGTATTCTGCCTCATTATTGGTCGCCGGGAACTCTAACCTTAGCGAGTGCACTATCCTTGCTCCTTTCGGCGAGATAAGAACAATTCCAATTCCATTCCCTTCTTTGTTCGACGAACCATCTACATAAACCTCCCATCCATCAGGCCTGCACTTCAATAAATCTGGAACTTCATGCTCTTGCTCATCCAAGGAGGATGGGATTTCTTCTATCTCTTCTTCTTCATCAATTGGGAAGTCAGCAAGAAAATCTGCTATAACTTGAGACCGCTGAGCTGTGCGTATTTCATATTGGACGCCGAACTGTTCAATCTGCTGATTCCATTTGGCGATGCGTCCCACTCGCTGAGAGCTGTGTAAGATAGACTCTATTGGAGTTTTTGTGAGGACCACAATGGGGTGAGCGTGAAAATATGGGCGCAATCGCTGAGATGCGAAAACCAAAGCCAGAATCAATTGCTCTATTTTAGTGTAATTCTTCTCCGCTCCTTGAAACGTTCTACTGATATAGTATATGGGTGTTTCTCCACCTTTGGTTCTTACAAGCACTGCACTTATGGCAAAAGGAGTTGCGGCGAGATATACTCTGAGTTCCTCGCCATGCTCTGGCGGTTGAATTGCTGGAAGAGTGGCGAGATACTTTTTAATACCCTGAAATGCAGCTTCATGTGCCTCAGTCCAGTTGAACTTTTCTCCTTTCTTTAATGTCTGAAAAAATAGTTTACACTTGTCGGAGAATCTGGAGATGAATCTGTTGAGAGACGCTAAAGTCCCATTGAGTCGCATGACATCCTTTACAGTTACTGGCGAGGGCATTTCTATAATTGCCTTGACCTTGGCTTGATCAGCTTCTACTCCCTTCTTTGTGACGACATACCCCAAGAATTTTCCTGAAGTTACACCAAAAACACACTTCGCCGGGTTGATCTTTAGCTTAGTGATACGCATATGGTTAAATATTTCTCTGAGGTCTTCCACATGAGTTTGCTTCTTTTTGCTCTTGACAAGCATGTCATCAACATATACTTCCATCGTCTTCCCAATCCATTTCTCAAACATTTTCTGTGCCATCTCTTGATAGGTAGCGCCAGCATTCTTCAATCCAAACGGCATCCGAGTGTAACAAAATAACCCCTTAGTGGAGAAGAAAGCTGTATGCTTCTGATCTTCTTCCGCTAGAGGTATTTGGTTATATCCTGAGTAACCATCCATAAATGATAGCAACTCGTGACCTGATGTAGCGTCTACGGTCTGGTCAATACTTGGCAGCGGGAAACTATTTTTGGGGCAAGCTCTGTTAAGGTCGCTGAAATCAATACAAATCCTTACTCCCTTGTTCTTCTTTGGCACCACAACCATGTTTGCTATCCACTGTGGATATTGTACTGGTCTTATTATACCAGACGCCCTCATTTTGTCAATTTCTGCCTCCACGGCCTCTTTATAAGCTGGAGCCAATTTCCTTATTCTTTGCCGAAATGGTCTGACCTTTGGATCAATATCAAGCTTGTGACATGCTATCGCCGGATCAATCCCTGGCATCTCATTCATGCCCCAAGCAAAGACATCAACATACTCCTTGAGTAGTGCTAGCAACTTCGCTGACTCGCTTTCAGTTAAAAGAGTACCAATTTTTACCATCTTTGGCTCTTGCTCATCGCCGATATTGACATCCTTAGTAGGTTCCACCGCCGTGAAATGTAGCTCTGGCTCCCCCATCGGCGATGGTTCCTTTAATTGCTATAAGGTTTTATCTCCAGATTTCGCCGAGTCTTCTACTGAGTTGACTGAATGCACATATGTGGTTGGGTTGGCGATGAAGTCTAGGATTTCTTGCTCCTTAACCGCTTCCTTGCCGAGCTTCTTTTTCTCCGCCATTTTCACTTTTCGATTTTCTCGCATTTGCACATCTGCTGAATTACAAGCTTTGGCCACTGATAAATCTCCGACATATTCGGCGACTCCGAATGGTGTGGGGAACCTTAGGCGTTGATGATAAGTAGAAGGGACTCCTTTTAGACTATGGAGCCATGGTCTCCCCAGAATTGCAGCATACGGCGAGTCAACATCCACAATACAAAGGGTGGTATTCAAGAAGTATTCGTCGCAAATTTTCACTTTTAATTCAATCTCGCCTTTAGGCCTAGATGCAATGCCATTAAACCCATAGATGTTGTATGAGGATACCGTCGGCGAAGGTATTTTCTTGTCTTTTGCTCTCATCGCCTCAAAGGCAGTGTTAAAGAGGATATCCACAGAACTTCCCGGATCAATAAGCACCTTTGGCAGCCTGAATCCTTCAATCTGAATAGTGAGGACCAGAGGGTTGTTATGACTCCTTCCTTCTGGAGGGACTTCTTCAGCGGAGAACCCAACACATGCTTTCATCCATTCTTGCAATGGTTCTTGCTTAGCGGCGACACTACAAATTTCATTCCCCATTCTGTCTCGCTTATGAACTCGAGACATGACATTATCATGAAATTCATCCCTAGTAATTTTTGAATGCACAATGGAATAGCAATCTAACTCTAGCAAGTCCCGCTCAACCTTAACCTCGTACACATTTGGAGTGTGAACTGGAATGGCCTGAATTGGCTGAACCATGACAGGAGGTGGCGGTGGCAATTCTAGGAATTCTTCAAACTTCCCCATACGGATGAATCGATGGACTTCTTGCTGCACGCCGGTACAATTTTCAGTGGTATGGCCATGGAACTGATGGAACTGACAGAAGGAGTTTGTATTTGTCGGCGGGACCCTTGGGTTTCCTCTGTTGTAAGGATAGCGGATGTCATCCCTACAGTTAGAACTTTCAATTTGCCCAAATGCATCTGTATAAGAAACACGTAACTTAGGTAGAGTAGCATCTTGAAATGGTTGTTGGTTGCCTCTGCCCAATTTTCTGTTATCTCCATTATATCTTCTATCACCATTTCGCCGATTATCTCTTCCTCCGCGTCCATAGTTTCCTGCTGGCTTGCCTCGCCCATCATAGTTTTCTCGCTTCTGCGAATTCCAATGTTGTTCGGCGTTAACTTGTTGTGGCTGCTTTGCCGCTTCTGGTACCACTATCGCCGATGCAGGGTTCTGCACCAATTTCCGCTGTTCCGCCTTCAACCATTCTTTCTTGATTTCTTCTTGATCTTCCGGCGAGAGACTGTTGATCGAGTGAATTTGCTTCGCTCTTTCCTTCTTTTGGCGTAACTCCTCTTCTCGGATTTCTTCATAGTTCAACCACTCATCCTGCATTGCCCTCAAGGTTTGCAAGTCCTTCGGCATGTCCCAAAATAACTTTTGATACAATTGGTCTGTTGTCTCCATACCACTAAGGAATGATCTTATCTTCTCCTTTTCTGATACTTCTGACCCAACTTCACTGCTTGCCTTTCTCCATCTTTGGATGAAAATTTTGTAAGACTCCAAGTGCCTTCTCTTTATGTTGAATAACCTTTCTATGCCCGGCCGACTTCTATTGTTCTGGATAAAAGCACGTAAAAACTTGGATTCCAACTTCTCAAAATATTTGATTCTTCCTTCTTTAAGCCCATCAAACCAAGCTAAAGCCTCCTCCTTGAGTGTGGCGGGGAAAGCCATACACATTATGGGGTCTGACCCTACCCAAGCTGCCATGTCTCGCCTATAAGCTTTTAAGTGCTGCGAAGGATCTCCCGTTCCATCATATGTGGAAGTGAATTTAGGTGTAGAATACTTGGGAGACACGAACCCGTATGTAATACTTTCATGAAAGGGTGTCTTTTGTGCTTCCGACAACGCAACCTTGTATTTCGCTTCCCTCGAAGATCCACTCATCGCTTCTACTTTGTGCTTTAATCGGCGAAGGTCTTTCTTCAACTCCTTATCTGTTCCATGCTGTCGCTTAGAACTGCTGCGATCTTTGCCATCTTTCCCAGGTATGTTCAACCTTCTGCCTCTTTCATCATATTTTGCTGTTGAATCTGACACTTCTGGCGTACTAGTTTCACTTTTTTCTGCTCGGCGAGTTGTGTGAGAATTTGAGTAAGAGTGCGCATGGGACCCATGACGAGATGAATGTGAATGAGAGGTATGGCGAGTCGAATGCGAGCGGGATGTATGACCTTTATTTTGCGCCGCCAACAATTCTCTATGACTCTGAAGCACTGTCTCCATTTGCAATTGCATTTGTCTTTCGAATTGACTAGCCTGCCTGTTGTTGGCCTCAAGAATTTGCCTCAGCAAAGTTTCTGTGGTATTGGTGGATCCAGTGTTATCTGCTATCACTACAGGGCGAGTTACTGTAGCTCCCGGTACCATCGCTGCACCATTTCTGCTAGCTGCCTGGGTAATCTCCACTGGTACAATTGGTTCTTCCGCCACCGCTGGGACTTCATCCGCCACATGCTGAGTCTCGCCGACGTCTTGTACCAACTGCTGCTGAACATTGGTCGCCACATGCTGCGTTTCGCCGACATCTTGCATCAACTGTTGCTGAACACCTGCCGCCACTCTACTTCCTGCCATTGCGTTTTGAGTTACTTCCCTTGCATTCGATGTCTCTCCTCTAGTGAATCCACCGCCACCTATCTGCTCGCCGCAAGCATTTGCTTCCACTGCGCTGCTGATTCTTGTCAGCATTGGGTTAGGCTCAGGTGACCTTTCTGCATTCTCAAAACGAGTGATATCCTCCATGTAAACTTGCTCTTGGCGAGTCACTCGTTGTACTGGTGATCGGCGAGACGTGTTTGCCAAGTTAGGATCTGCTGGACCAATTGGCCCTATCGCTCTGCTTCTAGTGTTGTGACCACTGGGACCTGTCGCTGATGTAGGAGGGATAGGGTGCCGAGGAGGCCTACCCGCCGGAGCTTTATCGCTTCTTCCTCTAGGACCCATTCGCCGAGGATCTGTAAAAGAAGACAAACACACTTCCTGACAGTATTGCTCTGTTAGTACTGTGGGTAAATGCCAAATAAGTTAGTTGGGTTACTTTTCAGAATGTTGATGAATGAAAGACAAAAGAACAGCTTTAAGCCACGTGATGTGCAGGTGATGACCTAATCATGACAAGGATTGCAAAAACATCATATGATACTATGATTTGTAAATCAAAAATGGTACGGCAGATGTTTTTTAAAGAATTTTTGAAATGGTTTTAGAACACCATTTTTCTTCATAAATCTGTAGTTTCTATTGCTTGCCGGAAAATATGCTTTTAGACGGAAATATATATCTATATTTGCATCCTATGACAAGAATCCATACCCAAAAACGACATTTTTCTATCCTCTACACTGATTTTCTCCACTGCTCATGTGAAAAATGTAAAATATGTGATAAAATTACCAAACCAAGCCAACTAGCGCTTATCTATAACCATAATAACACTTAATACAGCATGGTTTCCATAAATGGCAAAAAATGTATGTTGAAAATCCAGATCCATCGCCATAGCATACTAAAAATACTCTAATGCTTTCCAATCTTAGTAACATTCTACCAGAGAATCCTTATGACAAACAGCATAGCATACCATATATAGCGAGACAGGAACAAAAATCATGAAGAAATTCCACATAGCGAGCATAACATCCCCAAGATAGTATGAAAAATTTGCTAAAACGTGACGGCGAGCTCTATAAACTCATATTTCATACCATATATAGAAACAAGAACATATGAAAACATCACCAATCATGCTCAAAATCAAGGAAAACACAAGTTCAAAACCTTTTCCAGCGCCAAAATGTAACTGTGTAAAATCCCATGGGTTAGATCTTACACAGTACACCCAAATATGATACATCCATACATACACAATCATTCCAAAGCATACATATATGTAACAACCTTAACAAATCTAAAGGAGGTAAGAGTTAGAGATACTTGACAAGATGATTTACTTGGTTCGCCCTAAGACAGGACTACATCCAAGGATTCCACTATTATAAGTATGATTACAACTCTTAATTACCTTGCTAATCTTCTAAGTGTTTTCTCACCACAAGAACCCTAATTTCGGCCTTGGGCTATGGAGAGCAAGTAGAATACTTTTCCTCTCCCTAGACCAATCCAAAATGTGTCCAACCCCCTTCTCAGAGGTGTCTCTCGCTATTTATAAGAGATTACAATAGTGCTATACAGCTAATACAGACAGATTATGTTCTGACATTGATTTGTCTTCACT
>JAJJMA010180490.1:17038-28958 GCA_023529015.1 Papaver nudicaule
AGGGTTATCATTGCCCTTGTGTTAAATCGATTTTTGTTACGAGGTAGTGTGTTCAGTGCGTTCCTGAGGCAGCGTGTTCAGTGCGCTCCTTAAGGCTTTTCGGTGCCCAATCGACCAGGGTTATCATTGCCCTTGGGTTAAATCGATTTGTGTTTTAAGAGACCCCAACCCCCCCCCCCTTTTTTTTTTCTTCAGAAGTTTACATATGGTGATAAGAGAAACGAACAAAGATAATAAAAGAGGTGGAGCTACTGCCATTATCCTTTGGCTTTGTCCGCTTATGCATAGTATAATTTAATCCATTTACCATTGATCGTAGTATCGATTTCCTTCCCACTTATGTGGTTGAGGTAGTAGTAACCACTTTCCGCAATCTTTCGCACAATGTAAGGCCCGCACCAGTTTGCCACGAATTTCCCAGCTTTTGCTTTTCCCTGTACTTGCTTTGCGATTTTTAACACAATATCACCAACTTCGAAGGAGCGCGGTATTACCTTTTGTTATAATAACGCGCCTTAGTAGCTCTGTAAGTTTCAACGAAATGCTCTGCCCTGGCCCTACGTTATGCGAGTGCATCGAGGTGCGCGATTCTGCTTATATCATCCGGTTCCGTGTGGCTGGCCATAGCTACTCCGGCGTATGGTACCGCCACTTCAGCTGGTAAGTTGGAATCCTCCCCATATACTAAGGAATAAGGAGACGCCCCTGTTGAACTCCGCTTGGAGATCATGTAAGCCCATAGCGCTAGGGGCAACTGCTCGTGCCAGCTTCTGTGATGATCGTGGACAGTCTTGCTCAGAATCCTTAGTAGCGTTTTGTTGGTGGATTCTGCTAATCCATTTCTTTGCGGGTAGTATTTAGTCGATGCGTGCTGTTTTATACGGTACTTGGCCAACAGATCTGCCACCTTCTGGTTGATGAAGGAAGTACCATTGTCCGAGCGAATGATCATTGGTGCGCCGAAACGACAAATGATATATTCTTTGATGAACGCGGCGATAGTTTACCCCTCGTAATTTCGCAGGGGCGCTGCTTCTACCCACTTGGTTGAGTATTCCGTGGCCGTGATTATGTATTTATGCCTCCCAGAGGATAGAGGATTTATGGGGCCGATCAAGTCCAGACCCCAGCTGTGGAAGGGCCACGGAGTAACCACACTATGTAATTCTTTGTGCGGCGCTTGTATGACATTCCCATGGAGCTGGCAGATGTCGCATTTCCTTACAAAATCTGCTGTGTCAGCCTCCATGGTAGGCCAGTAATACCCCCCTTCGTGGATATGTATAAATAGCTTGCGCTTTAATTCCTTGATGCTCCATGTCATGAGCTTTGGTCATCACTATTTGTGCTTCTTCTTTGGTTAGGCACCTTAGGGCCCCGTTGTTAAATCTCCTCATGTACAATATCCCATCATTGATGAAGAAACGCGCCGCTTTTTTCTTTATTACCAAGGCTTCCACATCGTCTCCCGGGAGTAATCCGTTCCTTAGATAATTAATGTAAGGCTGCCTCCAGTCCAACTCTTCTACCGTACAGACCTCTAACGGTTGTGGCGGTGATTGACATTCCGCGCAATTATTTTGTAAGGTCGCGGCCTGTGTTGCCATCTCGGGCCAGTAGTACCCTTTCCTTTGTAGCCTTCTGTATAGCGGAATTACTCCCGAGTGCCCGCAGGTTTCCTGATGAACTCTGTTTAAAAGGTTCACTGCTTCTTGATTCCCTACGCACCGCGCTAGGGCTCCACCCGCCATTCGGTAGTATAGTTGCCCCTTGATAACCACAAAGGATTTCAGCCTTTTGAACAATATCGACCTTTCTTCCTTCGGCTTATCGAGCTCCCTCATGATTCCTTTTCTCCAATCGTTTTCTTCTTTGAATTTCATCCCTCGTAACCATGTGCTGGGGAGCTCTTGCCTGTGTATAGTAATTGAGCCTTCATCTTTGCCGTTCAAATTAATTTTTTCCGCTAGTGTTGCCAAGGCGTCGGCATGTATGTTCATGGCTCTTCCCGTGTGCCCTAATTCTATTTGGGCAAATTTATTCATCTGCTCCTGTGCTTCCGCGCGGTAAGGTGCCAAACGCTCTTCTTTGACATGGAATTCTCCTCCTGCTTGGCTCGTGACCAATTTTGAGTCGCCATGTACATGGAGTCGGCGAAGTTCCATTCGTTCTGCCAGCTTGAGTCCTATTAGGAACGCCTCGTATTCAGCTACATTGTTGCCACAGGCAAAATCTAGTTTAAAGGCGAACGAAAGTAACTCCTTTTCTGGTGTTTCAAACATGATGCCCGCTCCTCCATATGTTCCATAAGATGACCCGTCGAAGTACATGTCCCAGGCATCTTCCTCTTCGAGCTCAGCTACTTCCCCTGGGATATCCTCATGGATATCGGCCTCATCACTTCCTGGGAACGCGGCTAAGAGGTCTGCGATTGCTTGGCCTCTTATGCCTCGCGGTCTTTGGTAATGTAATCTGAATTCTGACAACTGAAGAGACCATCGCGCGGTTCGACCAGTCAGGTATGGTCGCTCAGCCAAATAGACCATGGGGTTCGCCGCGGCAACTACCACAGTCTGATGCGCCAACAGGTATGGTCTTAACTTTTGAGCTGCGTATATCAGGGCCAGGCACGCTTGCTCGATCTAGAGGTATCTTACCTCAGCATCTTTCAATACGCGGCTCACGTAGTATATAGGAATAAGCTGGTTGTTTCCCAAATCCTGGGCGAGGAGCGCTCCTATGGCCTCGGAGGTATATGCTAAATAAAGATGTAAGCGCTCCTCAGGTATCGGTGGTCGAAGGACTCGTGGACAAGTTAGGCATCGCTTTATACTTTCAAAAGCGTTCCGCTGAACGTCTCCCCACTGGAACACGCATCCTTTCTTTAAAAGTGGAGTAAAAGCGACCATCATCTGTGCGAGGCCCGGTATGAACCTCCGAACATACGATATTTTCCCCAGAAAGCTTTGAAGTTCGTGCACATTGGCGGGGCTGTCCATACTAAGTATTGCTTGCGCCTTTCCTGGATCTACCTGGATCCCCGTGCTAGTGACCACGAAACCTAAGAACTTACCTGATGTGACCCCAAAGGCGCACTTCAGAGGGTTCATCTTGAGTTTGTACTGTCTGCAGCGCTCAAGTGATTGATGTAGTCTTCCTTCTTCTGGGACTTGACCACAATGTTATCGACATATACCTCGACTTGCCTATGGATCAAGTCATGGAAGATAGAAACCATGGCTCGTTGGTAAGTCGCCCATGCGTTCTTCAATCTGAAGGGCATCACCATGTAATAGAAACAACCGAACAGCGTTTGGAATGTTGTTTTGTGCGTGTCTACGGTGTTCATTTTAATCTTATTATAGCCACTGTAACCATCCATAAACGAGAACATTTGGTGGTTACTAGTCGCGTCTACTAGCATATCGACATTTGGCACCGGGAACTCATCTTTCGGACATGCCCTGTTTAAATCACTGTTGTCGACGCAACAGCGGATTTTTCCATTTTTCTTCATTACTGGTACAATGTTGGCTAACCATGGCGCGTTCTTTATGGGTTTGATAAATTTTGCTGCCACCAATCGCTCAATCTCCTCCTTTATTGCTAATGCGACATCCTTATGGAAGGTGCGGCTTCTTTGTTTTATAGGGCGAGCGTGTGGCATCACATCTAAAGAATGTGCAACCAATTCGCGTCTAAACCTGGCATCTCGCTATATGTATAAGCGAACACATCCTTATATTCTTTTAATAATTCGATCATTCTTCTCCGCTCTTCCCTCCCGAGGGACGCGCTGATCTTGATCAGCCGCTCCTCCTTATCCCCAATGTTTACTTCTTCCACCTCGTCCAAGGATGGTATCTCTATAGGTTCTTCCACCAGCAAAGACTCTGATGTTACTTCTTCTTCTTCGTTGGGAGATGGTGTCGTCTGGCTTGTAGACGCCTCGCACAACTGATCAGGCGGCAGCACCTCCGCTGATTGCTATAATCTGTATACGTTCCCCCGCTCTGAGTGGGAAAGCGGTGGAACCGGGGCTCCGGTTCTGACTTTGATCTTTTGACGCCTGTTGGCGCCCCTAGTCTTTTGGCACTGAACACGGATGCTTTTTCTTCGACCTCCCTTTTCTCCTTGGGTATTACTAAGCGAGCGGGGTTAAAGACCAAAACTTTGCTGTCTTCTTCCCATTTTGGTAGGCAGATTGTCCGAGATAGACCTATCACGGCTGCTTCACTCTGTTCCGCTGGCTTATAAAAAACTTCTTCCTCCATGTACGCCTCCTCGGGTTCAAAAGGGTTATTTGTGGCGGGTACCCTGTATTCCTTGCCTCCAATGCTAGTTTTGATGCACTGATGATAAGTGGATGCCACGACATGAGGATCACGTATCCATCTGCGTCCTAGGAGCAGGTGAATCGAAGTATGATCGTCCAATACATGGAAGGGTACTGATGCTTTGATTGGCCCGAGAGACATGGTGAGGCATATTACTCCAATTGCTTCCTGGGTGTGACCTCCGATACCGCGCACCACTGTTTTCCGCTCCCTGATTTCTTCTCTTGGTATGCCCAGCAAATCCAAGGTATGTACCGAGATGAGGTTTAACGATGCTCCTCCATCGATGAATACTCTTTTTAATTGCTGCTTATTGACAGTCGCGGTGAGATACAGCGGGCGTAGGTGCTCCCCAGGAATGCATATATCACTGTCGTCAAAAATAATCCTATCTCTTGATAGCGCATGATGACCTGCAGCTATAGCGGCGATTGCCTGAAAGGCCTCCCTAATCTGGTCTTCACTGAAACCGAGGGAATCAAAGAATTGTTGTGCGATGATGGTCTTTGAGAACTGGAAGGCGACGCTGTTCGTTCCCTCAAAATCCGGCTTTTCGCTGGACAATTCACATGCTTCTTCCTTGGAATCCTCCCATGCCGCCCACTCTTCGTCTCTAGGGTCGTGAGAAATCATCATAACGTTATGTTTGGGCAAGGGATCCTTGTCTATTCGTTGTCGCCCGAGGTCTAACTCCCCTGCTCTCTCTTTCCTCCAAAACGCGTTTCGTACGCCATAACAGTCGAGGGTTGGGTGGTTCACCCTCCTGTGAAAGTGGCAGTATCTTTCGTGCGCTTTATTAATTGTATTTAGATCTACAACGGCGGGTGGTAAGTTAATTTCTCCGTTAGCGGCCCACTGATCGACAAGATTCTCGATTTGCTCCTTAGTGCAAGGTATAGGCACCGTGATGGGACGCTGGCTATTGGAATTATTCCCACCCCGTACTCCTTGTGGTGCCGCGCCTTGATATGGCTGGAACGGTGCTAGACGCTTGTTCCCTGGAACAGGTCCACTGCTGTAATTGCCGCGCTTAACGAGTTAACCGAATTGTACCACGTCTGCTCTATTTTTGCTTGCTGGAATATCCCAAGGCAGTCTGATACCCTCGCCGTTGCTTCTTCCAATTCTACGAACGTTTGGAACTGAAAGTTGGACAAGGCGAAACGTAATATGTGGCAGTCATCTTTCCAACACAGATCTCAACCAACCTGTCTTCCGGCACATCCTCACTTAATTCGAGCGCGTGACTTCGGAACCTCGTAATATAATTCATAGGGTCTTCGTCAATCCCCATTGTTGTTCGCGCTAAATCGACCGACGTTACCCGCCTCTTCGCGGAAAAGAATTTTTTGAGAAATAAGCGTGCCATCTCCTCCCATGTTGCTATACTTCCTGGTTTTAAGTTATCGTACCAGGTGTATGCGGTATCTGACAAGGATTTTGAAAATTCCTTTAGGCATAGGTTTCCATCTTTCGCGTGTTGGTTCATTGTTGAGAGGAAACAACCCAGATGCTCTCGCGCGTTTCCTTGCCCCGTGTATACCTTGAACTTAGGCGATGTGTAATCACGTGGGAACTTGTAAGCGACTACTTCTTTTGTGTAAGGTGGGTCCAAAGAGCTATACCCGTGGTCTTGTTTTGCTACTCGGTAGTGTTCCTCAATGTACCTGGCTAAGTCTACCTCCGAGATCCTCCCGGTTAACACACTAGGACTCTCCATTTCTTGCTGAAATTCCTTTGTAGCCTCGGGCTTCACTTTTTCGGGAACAATTCCGGCCATGTTTAGTTCATCGAAAGTTCCGTTGACCGGACCGGCATCCTCTGGTGAAGTCGTGCCCTCCTTCTGTCTAATCAACATCATCAATCGATGATGCCTTTTCGCCTGCGCTGCAAACTCTTGCCGCATTTCGTCCAAACATGTGTCATGCGCGTCATTAAGGGTGGATGGTGCAACCTCTTTACTTCCCTGCGCTGATGTTGTTGGCGCAGTTACAATTCCTACTGATATCTTTTCGCCTCCTTGTGCATCCTCGGTGTCGCTGTCTGTCGGTTCATTCTCTAACAAAACAAAATCCTCGCCCGGTATGGGGACTCGCTTAACTTTATTTTTTTGGCGCGCTCGTTGCTTCTCGCGCTGGCTGCATTCCGCTGGACTCGAAATCAGTCTCCCGGTGTGGTCGCCAATTTTGAATAGGGTAAGATTGACAATCCAATCCGAGTCACAGAGGTAACAACCCGATTTATCTCATTTCTCTTGCTTTCTCTCTCTCTCTCTCTCTCTCTCTCTTAAGAGTGTAGTCTAATTTCTCTTTCTTCCAAAAAGCCTCCTTAATGATCTTTTTAGAGCCCTATTTATAGAGACTCTCTTTTATTCCTAGGTTGCCATGTGTCCTCTTAGCCACTTATTAATATAATTGCCATCCTTTATCTCTTAAACACCCAAGATATCTTAGACCCAAGCCCAATTAGACAAGCTTAACTTAGCATGTGTCAAACCCATTAGGCCCTATTGGACTTGGGGTATCCACACCGGTCGTTGGTGGTTGTTGGCGGATGGCAGTTACGGGGAAGAAAGATAAGTGAAATGAAAACCTGAATTTTGGTTTGACGGTGACAAGCGCGGCCAAATAAAATAGACGCGGGTGGAGACAAAGGATTGCCATCAGACTTGATCTTTTCATTCTGAAATTTGACACACTAAAGACTCAGCTGTAAACATAATTTTTTAATTGCCAAGGTATGGACGCGTGTAGGGTGTAAGCGGATCTGATTGTATTATATCCTCGTCGTAGTGTAGTTTGAGGAGATTTTGGTGAAGGCGGCTAGTGAAAAGCAAGACAGACGCGAAAGGATTTAGTTGACGCGGGTGGTGATTGGTGAATGAAGTATAATGGGGATTGTGCAACTGTTGGGTGTGATATAGGCGAGATTTTGATTGTGGACGCGGAAGGGAAATTAGGACAGCATGAAACTTTTGTAGACGCGGAAAAGAGACGATAAAAATGAGAAGACTTCCTGAGGCTCCGCTGGGCTGGAGACTAGACTCCCACTGTGGTCGCCAAATGTGAATGGGTTGGATGAGAGTCTAGTCCTAGCCACAGAGGGCACTCCTCTAGGAGAGAGAAAGCGAGAGAGAAAGAGAAAAGTAAAACCAAATTGAGATCCCCTTCCAAACACTTTTCCCTTGATATTTATAGAGATTCCTCTCTCATATTATCCTGACATGTATCCCACAAACTCTTTATTACAAAAATGCCATTCCTTCATCCTAAAGCTTATCTTGACTTGTAGTCTTACTGCCTTGACTGACTCATTTTGACTTCTCTATGGGCTCTTTTTATGGGCTTTGGAGCCTTAGTAGGACTTTTAGGACCTAGCCAAATTCTAGGTATCCACATCAGCCCCCGCTTGTAAGTAGATTTCCGTATGACCTGGAGAAATCCGAAGGAAGTCACTTTGTGTATATCAAACTGATAGAGGACAGTTCAAACATACAGTTGATAATTGAGGTTGCAAAGCCGAAATTACTGACACAAGCCTTTAACAACGGTTAAAGCAACTCCTATGCCTGTAAAGGATGTCATCTAGGGGAATCAAGTGCGTGAGTATCTGTGGGGGATCTAGAGACGTAAGGAGTGCGACAGTAGCCAGTTCACTTAGAGGGTTGGAATTGGTCTCTGCTACATCCCAGACCGAAGTCTTATAGTAGGCTAGTGTTTGTAGACAGTTTGTACTGTGCGGTGTTCTATCTGGACGAGGTCCCGAGGTTCTTCTACAGTTGTAGTTTCCTCGTTAAAAAAATCTCTGGTGTCTTGGGTGCTTTATTTTTCGCATTATATTCTCTGATTATACAATTAAAGAAAACACAAGAAGTACGCTATTAATAACCTGATCGTTGTCCCCAATCCATCCATTGGATTTACCAAGACCTTGTCTTGTGTCGGACTGATCCTTGAGATCCAAACTCAGGTTACAAATTTGGATATTGATATTTGAGATCGTCTAGATTTGACCATAAGACTCACGAGCCCCAACGAAAAGTTGGTTGTATTTCGGTACCCCTGATTTTTCAGTTGGTATCAGAGCCGGTGAACACATATAAGACGTAACTGTCTGTGTTTATCGCGTCCTGTGAGTTATGGAACAAAGATCAAACGCTTGTAACGTATTAATAGACGCTGAAGATGATGATGCAGAAGATCCACTGCCAGGTCTCATCATATCAGCAAGAGAACTCCTGAGCGTTCCTCCTAGAGGTGTTAAGTCTGTTCAAGGCTTCATCGATCTTGAAAAACAGATTGATAATATCTCTCATGACCTAGAGACATATCTTAGGAAAGGAGAAGAGTCTCTGAATCGTCTAAACAAGGTCATGGAGGAAAACGCATGTGTTGAAATTGACATTGATCAACTTATTAGAAAGACTAAAGCGTTTTTTTTATGAAAAACGTCAAGATCAAGTCATTATCAATACCCTTCTTGTTAAAGAATCCATGGATGTAATAACTCATGATCAATTGTGTGTTCTACACATTGATGAAACTCACAAGAAGGTATTATCTGTAAAATCATGTCCCCACAGACAAGATGTTATTCATTTTGTTAAACAGGAAAACAGATTTAAATGCTTTGCCAAAAACTATCCTGTTGTAGAGAACTATTCGCAGTTCACAAGGGTAAAGCACAAGGGTTATCAATTCTTTCATAAACCCTTCTCAGAGAATAAAAATGTATTAATTTATCTAAAATCTGAGAAAAATACTTTTAATTTTGGAATAGAAAGAATCAAAGGTAAGAAATTCCAAAATCCTTCAGTTTCAATAAGGAACTGGAAAGAGATTCTCTCTTGGGGACGTGAAAGTATTTTATGTCTTAATATTAAGCATAGTCTTCCCTGAGCTTGATAATAAAGGCATCATTGGAATAATTTCTCATAGACTAATTCTAAGTGTAGAGCCTTGCTCCATTAAGATCACAGTCAATAAGTTAAAATACAAGAGAAAAATGTCTTAAATATACCCTAGGAATGTGTCAAAATCAAGGGAAATCCCTAATTAACTCACACACATGTGTTTCACACATGTAAAGCCTAGGAACCCCTAAAACCGGTTCTAAAACAGTCCTCAGGGCTAATCCGCGTCATTCCGGGTTGTCCAGAACCCATGATCCGGTTCACGAACCGGCCCGACCTGAATCTTCTGGATAAATGATATGTCAAGTCTTCTTCTTAACCTTATCTCTTTTTAAGGTTTTAGAGAAACTCTAATGGCTTCTCACTGTTGTTGTTGAAGATCTTCAAGGTTCGCGAACCGTTTTGCTTCATCTTGATACCAAAACAAGCGGGTTGAAAAGTTACACAAGGGGTTACAAATCATTCTTGTTATCTCTTTGTATTTTAAGAGAAATCATCAAGTAAGTGTTCTTAGTCCTTTTTCTTTTGAATCATGTTTAAAATAAGAAGTACTAGAAACAATGCCTCAACCAGTAGGGCTCTTGATGTGAATGAGAATGATGATGATGAACAACTGGACTGGTCATCAGAAGAGGAAATTATTCCTAAGGCGGTTCACGAATAGTCCCATGATCCAGGCCTCAGTATGCCTTTCATCAGCGATGCATCCAAAGCTGAATATGTGAAGAGACGGGGCTTCATAGTTGAAAGGAAATTGGATCCAAGTACTATGGCATCGTACCCACCCTTTATGAATCTTCTCGTATGGGGTCAAATTCATGAAGGTATTTACACCGACAACTTTCCTTTTGTTGTTCGAATGTTTTATGCCAACATGTATGAGTGCGATATGGATCAGTGTAGTTTCATGACTCGCATTGGGAAACAAGTCTTCAAAGTCAACAGGGTTGTACTTGTAGAAATACTTCAGTGTCCTGTCTTTGAGTTGACACTCCCACAATTGGGAAGGGGTCGTCCATCTGACCACAAACTTGCTGAGGGTGTACTTGGTTTTAACCCTCAGTGGAGAGATGGCAAAGCCCCTATCAACGGAATTAATAATTTTATTCCTGTTACGCTGAACAAGGATAAGTGTAACAGGGACATGTTTGAGCTGATCTATCATGTTCACAAAGGGAATGGTCCAATTGATTTATGTGGCGCTATCATCAGACAGATGATCAGAACCTGGGATAACAAAGGAATCTCGGTTTCCCCTGCTTGGTTACAGAAATCTGCAAAATGTTCAAGGTTAGAATGTTCGGACCAATGGCTGATGGCCCAAAGCTCTTCACCCAGAAGAACATTGACAAGATCAAGAAATCGGGTCAAATGGTCGAACATGATCCTCGCATGACACAACTTGAGGCTCGAGTCCACAGACTCCAAACCAAGTGCGATGGATATGGCCTAGCAGTTGAACTTGCAGCCACCTACCTTGATCCAGGCATTGTCTCCACTATGTTTCGGATCATCAATGATCATACCATTCCATCAGACGACGAGGATATGAAGTGATTTATTTCATTTCTTTATTCTTTTGTTAAACTTTTCTTTGTGTTTGTGTGAACTATTTCCGGTTGAACATCGTCTGTATTTGTTAGGGCATTGTCCGGTCAAACCCACTAGCGTTGGTATGTCAAGCTAGTTGTCAGTTTTAGGTGTCAAAATACAATTCTTGATTTAGCCTACTAGAGTTTAGATTTCGGAAATGGGATATAGACAGAGTAGTAGAGACCTTGAAGACGAAGACTGTGAAGACAAAGAAGACATCAATTATTCTTCATCGACAAAAGGTTAGTAGGAGTTATGACTTTACGGATTATTCTTCTATTCTACTTTCTCTATTCTTTCGAAATATAGTCGACTACTTTAGTAGTAATGTAGCGATTGAGATCGTGTTCTTGTGTAACATGGCTTTATGTCATGACCAGTGTTTGATCCCACGAATACTGTGAATCAAGAACATATGAGATAGATTCGACGCCATATGACCATTTCAATAGTTTGCTTGCAAACTGTTATGTTGGATATGGATGAATCTAAGGAGTACTCTTGAGCAAAGAGTCCATGGATCATAGCTGAGGACATTCTCATGTCTAAGTTCTGGCTCAGCCCAGTTCTTCCAGCGGATTCAGAGTTTGACCAAAATTTGACTTGGACGGTACCCGAACCGGTTTCGCGTACCTGGTCCAGAAATCTCCTGTGTCGCATTAGTACACGAACCTGTACGTGTACCTGACGCAGAGAAGTTTCTGGAAAGTCAAATTGCGTGAATATCTTCTAGATTTTCACTTTGAGTCAAATTCCAACTCCTTTATCTCTTAGATGGACTTGTGTAAAACATAAATACCTTTTGTGTTCCATCTAACGATCCTCAATGAGTCAATAAGATAAGATTATCTCTGGTCTGTTGGATTCCTATCTTGAAGTGTTTTAGAGCCAACAAAACACTTGGCAGATAAATCTAAAAAGGAATTTCAATTGAGATTAATCTGTATTACTTGGTTGGCAAGTTTAGGGTTTCCTTAACTTGTGGGACAAGTAATTGATTGCTTAATTCCAAAGCAACCTATCTTATTGAGTGCTATAAATAGAGGTGTCTAAGGACAAATACCGCAAGCATCAAGCA
>JAJJMA010180491.1:0-27290 GCA_023529015.1 Papaver nudicaule
GGCCAAGAGGAAGATGGCCAAGGCTAATGGCGGGTTAAGCTAGGCCACGAGAGTGAAAGCCAAGGTGTTGGCGGGGTTAGGCTTAGGCCATAGGTGAGGTGTTGGCGGGGCTAGGCTTAGGCCATAGGCCAAGGAATGAAGATGGCGTGAGGTGTTGGCGGGGTTAGGCTTAGGCCATAGGCCAAGGAATGAAGATGGCGTGAGGCATTCAAGCTTGGCCAAGGGATAGCCGTGTGTCTCCAAGTATTGGTGACGTGAATTGCCTAGGTTTGGCTCGAGCATGGGCCAGGCTAATGCGCATGCGTAGGTATTTTTACGTATAGGCTAGGGATATAGACCATGCTACTAGGCTAGGGTCGTGAGATATCAAAGTATGGCTAACGACAACCAAAATACCTTATCCCTACTATAAAAATAAATTCATACCTTGTCTCGAGCTATTCCAGGACGCCAGAAATTGATGCGAAATTACTCCTGTGACCTCCTCGCCAAAAACCACCATCAACAACTGTGGAGGGTAAAACCCCTCGGGACACGTGTCTCGCATCCAAGAAGCCTAACCGCACCGAAAGGATCGGCAGGGAAGCCTCGGACCTAAACCAAAGAGGAAGGGAGACCCCGCGCGGACGAAGCAAAGACTCAGAAGAAAGGGGTTCGGACCACACCAAAGGACCGAAACCCAGAGTCAGCTTCGGAACACCGCCGAATAAACCGCCTTACTCGACAAGGACTGACACCACCACGATTGAGTCTTTTGTCTTATTAGCTGTAAACCACCTAAGCTCGGCCTATATAAGGCGAGCTTGGAAAACATTGTAGGGGTTGGATTCTTTTTGGGTAAAACCTAAGCGGCAAGAGTGGGATTAGGTCTGTATCTCCTCTGGTTCCTTAGGGTTGCAATCCATGTAGTTACAACACAGAAATTAATACCAGTCTTTATGCATTTAACCATTGATTACTGTTATTATGTTTACCTTCTATATCGTTCTTATGGTCCTCGAGCCATTGAATCTGGTTTATAATTACTGTATGTATGAGTAGATCTGATGGATATGGTAGCTTGAGTACCTATGCAGATTTTCGACTCGTACAATGAGATATACATATATTTAAAAAACATGTTTTTAAGATGACGTAAATTAAGTGCGGCAGAACAACACAGCATGACACAACATGCTTATTCGTTTATTGTGCCGTGCTGTGCTGACACGTTTTACACCTCTACAATTCGGTATTGACTAATCTACATGTCTAAACCACAATCAACCTTGATTTTTGTAAAGCCACATCATCATCACATTCCATGTCATAGCAATCTAATTGGTCACACCAACAATCACCTTCCATTTCACACTAAACTTCATGTCTCTTCACATCAAAGGTACATACCTCTTCACATTAAAGGTACATGTCTCTTCACACCAAAGAAGACAAACGAAAAGCCACCACAGCTTCATGTCATATTTGTTCATTAAGAACTAACTAATCGAGTTGATACATGGTTGAGTTATATATTTTAAACATGTTACACATTGTGTTATATTTTTTGTTAATTATGTGGAACGTGGACAAAAAATAATTAAGCATGAGTGTATAACTGTTGATGGATATTCATGTCCATAGATCATGTTGATCAAAGGCGTCAAAGATGGCAAACGAAACAAAAGAAATGAAAAACTAAGGAGATAAAGCTAGGTAAGATGCATAAATCATTTGGAAGTTTATACCAAACAAAGAAAAAGTTTGGAACATAAGGCTAATCTAAGGAAAGAGAATATGAAGCAAGAGAAATACGTAGTATAAAAGCAATTTGTTTTGTCTAGATTCTTTATAAGGAGAAATAAGAATGACTGTTTACAGACTCAAAAATCATATCAATAAGAGACCAACAATAAAGGTAATAAATGGCCTTGTTCACCACAAGCACTTCATTGCTGACCTTGTTTACGATGCTATAAGTTAATATACCCCATGTAGAATCCAAAATATGGATATGTCACTATCGGAGAAGAACTGAAAATTATCTCAATCAATGCACTTTAAAAAAAAAATCCTTGTGAACATTCCCTTTCGTGCATTCGTGATCGGTTCCAATACTACTCCCTCCTTCGTAAATTCAATTCTGATACAAGGTATAATGACTAGTTAGTTCATCAATGTACAGATATATGTCTAAGTATTTCGTTTTGTAACTTTCTTTACTCATTTGCTTGAAGTTTAACGAAAAGGCGTACACACCCTTTCAGATCTTTGAAGCTAAAAATGTCCAAGTTATATTCTACAAATGATAAGTAAGTTAATTTGTGAAGAATCGTATCATTTGAAGTAACTAAATACAATCTACACTTTGAATAAATACAATTCTCAGTCAATAAACCTATTAAAAAATAACCAACACTAATGTGGGTTTAAGTTACCCACTGTTGGACTTTCCATAAACTACACAATTGCCCTCATACCATCCATGTTTCCCTGAATTCAATTGATGCATCAAGCCTTTATAGCTTATGCTAACACGATCGCCACCATGAACTGACGAACATCATTGATATAAAACCCCAAAAAGATTAGACTTTGAAATAATCATACCAATAAAACCCCAAAGAGCACATTGATCTCATATTTTAACATTTGTTCTTTAGTTTCTATAATTGCTTGTTAGAGCATGGCTCGGTCAACCTCACTAAGTGTTGGTATGTCAAGCTTAGTTGTCAACTTTAGTGATCAAAAATCGACCGCTAAACAACACACAATTAGGTGAAGTCATGTGAGAGAGTTAGCTTTAGGTTGTGGAAGATTTTGGTAGGATTTAGAATCACTGGTTGAAGAGTTGAAGAAAGACTGAAGATCAAACGAAGACATCCGTCTTCATCATTCAACAGGTTAGTGAATCTAAATAACGCGATTCCATTATCTTTTACACTTGTGCTACAAAAGACATAAACATAACTCTCAGCTTGAGCTTTACGTTATGACTTGATCACTTGTGATCAGTGTGTCTTATGATAACTCCGCTTTACCACTTGTGGTATTAGTGTTGTAGTTATGACGTTCCAATATTGCTTAGAGCTTTCTTTTCTTCTCCATCTCTAAGTTAATATAAAGGTTTTTCCTAAAACCTTTTCGAGTTGGATATAGCAATGTGATGTTATCTCGGTAGTACTTACGAGATTTGATCCATCACAGTATTGTGTCTCTTCTTACCTAGTGTGGCTCTGTAGGATTGATTGCATATATTTATATGAGCCAATGTAAGAGAGATCGTGACTCACACTTATGTTGTGTAGACTCGAAATACTGCTGTTTCTGAGATTTGAATACGACGTCCTGATTTGGCTCTGAACTCTGAAGTTCTGAATCATTCATTTGATTCTGTATGTGAACATCTTGTATGCCATATCTCACTTCTGGATTCCGAAACCATATTTGTGTATCTCAACTTATGAATTTTCAATGTTTGAACCTCAATGTAGGTTTTGATCAAACTTGACGTTGATTCTGAAACCATAATCTGGTTTTCGCATTCATAAGCTATTGGTCCGAAAATGTAAACATTGTGACCAATGAGATATAACAGATTCGAAATAATGTTTGTGTGGCTGACAGTGACTTGAGAATCGAGGCCAATGTGTCTTGACCATGTGAGATCTAAAAGGTCGAAAAGACCCTGGGGTTTCCTAAAGGTATAGTGAACCGAGAAATATATTCCTGTGCGTCGAGGCTAAAAAGCTGTGATGGTGAAACGGTTCTCGACCACATAGACTCTCAAGTTCGACACCAAACATTTGAGTAGAATTTAATATGTGTTTCTTGTTTCGAAACCTTAAACAAGGTTTTGTTAAACATAATCTAGATTTCGAAACCAAGCTTTAGGTTTCGCTATATGGAAACTTGATTTGGGAACCCTAAAACAGTTTCGGTCATATAATGAACTTTAGGTTCCAAAACCTTGAATTGGTTTCTGCCAAAACTGACGTACGTTTCGAAACCTTAATACGGTTGACTCAGAATGCGTATTTTCGAAGTTCAAACCCTATCATTTTGATTTGTGCTTCAACGAATTAATGAGTTTGATATTCTCGGTTTGAAGTTTGAATTCGTTCATCTTCAATGTACAACTAAGTGAGTTTGAGTCATCATCTGGAAAATGGTTAGTCGCTCTAGTTAGTGGACACATTCTAACGGATCAATACTGTACGTGATTAAATCTTTGTATGCTTTACTACTTGATCAAATATTCATTTGATTACTCATTTGATGTTTTGATTTGAATTCTTAGATATCATTAACGTGACATCTATATTGGAATCAAGAATTCTGGAGATTTAACATTTTGCTATCTACTCGTGGAATCTCGCACCCTACTTCCAATGGTATATCTATTTGCGTAATTCGGAACGTCTGAACCTTTGTGTTCACTTAAGATTAACACACAAGGCTTTGTCCACGTTTGTTATGATACGTTTATGCGGAACGTTGAACCACGTTGGACCAGATCCCACTTCCACCTAGGTTCGTCTGGTTAGCCCAGCAATACCAAGGAAGTAATGTCGACATTATAAAGCTGGTGACAACATTTGAAAGTAATAATATCTAAGGAGATTTTCGAAACTCAGGACACGATTTCGAATTGAAATCTTTCCCAGGGATCATATTTGGTAAGCACCATATTTCGAATTAAATCGAAATATCCAAATATACCTATAGATATTATTTGCTTTGATTGCTCTTGGCTAAACATGTTTCGAAAATATATTTTCTTTATGGAATATATTTTTCTTAAATGTAAAATGCTAAGAGTATTAGTTCTCATTAAAAGCTATGAGACTAAATGGGGAATTTCGGAACTATTATGTAAATGTGCTTTGTGGAATTTCCGAAATTATACTTTGCCTCATTTCAAAGCTAAAGCCTTAGTCAATATAAATAGGAGTGGTATCTCTCCTAAAAGCTTTATCCCTCTAACCAAGCTCTTCTTCGGAATTGTTAGCTTGTGTTGCCGCTTTTCTTTTCAGTTACCTTTGAGCTTTTGCTCTCGGTCTAGAATTACGTGTAAGTCTTCTCTTGGGATCGAGAAGCCTAGAAGTACCTCTTACGGGAAACTAGTTTATGTTTACTAGGCTTCTTTGTATTGTACTTGTGTTCTGTTCTATCACGTCTATCAAACCTAACGATCTTGTTTATTCTAAAATCCTTGTCTTCTGATATAAGGTCACTCAAGATCGTTGTGATTAGAACATACTCTTTATCAATTAACGTGGATTTGTCAGCAAGCCACTTTCGGTTTGTGTGCCTAACCTGTAGATATTGAGTGGAATCAAGATCGCTGTTATTGGATTTGTTCTTTGCAGGTACACTGTTCTTCACGGTCATATCATATCGTACTTGCTACATCTATCTACTTGATTCCAACTGGGACGACAAGGTTGCTCTTTCGGGAGTTTAGGTTTTGAAACCTTGATCGATATCTCGAGGTGTTTATTGCCTAAGTAAATTTAATATCCTCGCTCTTTGTGTGAAAAGACTTCGGTGAAATATATGTTAGTTACCATGGATATCATCTAGCGATTTGACCTGTCGTTATTTGGTTGTTGTCCATAAGGTTGGTCCGATTGGAGGTCGGGTAGCGATAGTCCTCGCGACGGGCTGTGAGGCAACTCTTGCGTAAGACAGTAACGGGCGTCTGTTTACGTAGGGGATTACATGTGTGTGACCATCTTGTTGTGGTTGGATGCGTAGGAATACTAAGGGGAAATCTTTGTGACTAATAGTCGTATTCGGATCATATTGTCTGCACCAGCTAGTCCGAAGTCTGAGAGTAGGTGTGTTGGCGGCTTAATTCTTAAGAGTATTCAAAACTGGACTAGGTCCCGGGGTTTTTCTACGAGTTTGTAGTTTCCTCGTTAACAAAATCTTGTGTGTACTTTACTTTACTTCCGCATTATATTTGAGTCATCTTATATAATTAAAGTATCGTACTTGGTTGGTTGACATAGTCTTTCGGATTCTTGTATTGACTCTCTTGTGCGAATCAATCAGATCTGAAAGAGATCTTGTTCTTGAGTTCTTGATTTCAGGAACCGGTCAAGGTTTGACTTATAGGTGGACTAAAATAAAAGATTGGTGGTGTACTAGGTACCCTCGTCTTATCATTGCTATTTAGGTTTTTTTGAACTATCGTTTTGGTAATCACCATTGTTATTAATCAAAACTTAAGAGGATCAAAAGACTAAAGGGATCTGTAATTGGTGTCGATCAAAGTGGGTGAATTCCGATACTGTATATCGTCATATGTGAACCAATTAGATTGGTATGATTAGTTTGAATAAGACTATAAGCACCTGATTAAATTGTGAGTTTGAATTTGTTTTTTCCTATTTTATTTGATGCTCTGATCTTGAGAAGAAGGGATAAATGTAGCAGACGAAGAATATTCACGGAAATAATTCAGAAGAGATGGGTAATGATACCCCGCGTAAGATTTGGTTTACAAATATTTGTTTTTTAAGTGAAGGTCGTATTTATCTAAAAAGAGGTTGCATTTAGTCACTGCCGTTGAAAATATCGGTATTAAAATTTCTTTTGTAAATTTGTTATGTTATGGTGAGACAAGTCTTTTCAGAAAAAATGTCGGAACATTTCAACATTTTATAGGTACGCGATACCGTATTTTACATAATGAGATATGACATGGCATTGATCTAGCGCTCTAATATTTCAGTATTTATATAAATGAATCTACTATGTGCATTTCTGATCAAACATAAAATATTTTAAAAAACAAGTGTATAAGTCAAGTGCGCGACGACGACATTGACTTAATGTTTCTTCTCACAACAAACTATATTATTATAACAAAAATTGTATGCTATTCTCTTGGGACGGTAACTATTTGTTATGCCTACGAAAGAAATACACTGTATAATTGCTTCGAGTTCATGGCTGGTTTCAAAGTAAATACTTCTAAATCCAGGTTGATTGCAATTAGGGATGTTCCAGAATTAACTATATGGGCGAATGAATTAGGTTGTGCAACAGACAAACTACATATTATGTATTTGGGAATGTCATTAGGTGCTAAGTCTAACTCAAAGCAAATATGGTGTTAGGGCATTGTCCGGTCAAACCCACTAGCGTTGGTATGTCAAGCTAGTTGTCAGTTTTAGGTGTCAAAACACAATTCTTGATTTAACCTACTAGAGTTTAGATTTCGGAATTGGGATATAGAAAAAGTAGTAGAGACCTGGAAGACGAAGACAGTGATTATAAAGAAGACATCAAATATTCTTCATCGACAAAAGGTTAGTAGGAGTTATGACTTTTATGGAAATTCTTCTATTCTACTTATTCTATCTTTCGAAATAGTCGGCTACTTTAGTAGTGTTATAGCGATTGAGATTTTGTATTCTTGTCTACATAACCATGAGTTATGTTAGTATTTTTTCCCTCAATACTAAGGTTACAGGATGCATGAGATAGATTCGATGCCCTTTCTAGTGCTTTGGTTTTCTTGCAAATCACATGTAGAAGCGGATGAATCTAAAGGAGTACTCTACAGCAGAGTCCAGTTGATTATAGCTGAGGGCGTATAACACGTCTAAGTATTGGCCCAATCCAGAACTTCCAGCGGATCCAGTTAAACCCTAATCTGGGCAACGACGGTTCATGAACCGGTTCGTGAACAGTGACTCTGAAATTTTCTTCCGAGTCCCAAAAAGTCAATCTGTACACGTACATGTACGTGAACCACAAATCGATGAATTTGGCCGGAATCAAGTCAGACGGTTCCCGAACCGTCCAAGTGAATATTCTGCGGGATTTCACACGGGTTGAACTTCTGACTCCTTTATCTCTTAGTTGTACTTGTGCTTATCAGAATATCTTTTGTGGTCCATGTAACGAATCTTAATGTGTCAATAAGATAAAGATTATTTATGGTCTGTTGGATCTCTATCTTGAAGTGTTTTTGAGCTAACAAAACACTTGGCAGATAAATGTTTAAAGATTTCCAATTGAGATAAATCTAGGGTTTCTTTGTGTGCAAGTCAAGTAACGGGTTCGTTTACACGGGAACTTGCTAACTTATAGGTTAAGAAACTAGTTGCTTTATTCCTAAGCAACCTATCTTATTGAGTACTTTAAATAGAGGGTTAAAGAACGAAAACCACAAGCATCAAGCATACGTGAAGTTTCTATGTGTAATTGATCGTAAACTCTGTGCACTTCGGAGTAAGCTTGTTGTGGTATAGTCATCCTCTATTAGGTAGCAGTTCCTCTGTAGGATTTACCTAACAACTATAAAGACTTCTCTTGAGAGTTGGGAAGCACAGGTAGGCGATAACGTACCTTTGTGGTTGTTATCAGATTAACATGTAACCTTGGTAACCTGATCACGTTCTAGTCTATTATACCGTCCTTCTCTTCTGCAATAAGGCCATTAAAAAACTGATATGTTACACACAAGGTTGAAAGGAAGCAACGCACAGCTGCACTCGGTGTTGTAAGACCTAGTTGGCTTCAGTTGTTTAAGTTTCTTAAGTGATTCTTTTTACAACTGAGGTAGAGACAAGTTGGGCATAGTTTACTCGGTTTACTTGTCAGCCCCCGCTTGTAAGTATATTTGGAGCAATCCGAAGGAAGTCATTTTGTGTATGTCAAACTGAAGAGGATCACGCTCATATCCGAAGACGTTGAAGATTACAAGAAATCAAGATTACTAATGGTTAGGGCTAAAAGATTTCACTTTTTGAATGCATATGTAAGATTGGTTTTGTCACTAAAATTGACCAAAAAAAAGGAGATTGTTAAAGGATTGCTCGGTTGAACCCACTGGCGTCGATATATCAAGTCAGTTGTCAAGTTTAGTTGTCAAAATACAATCCTTGATTAAGTCTACAATATCATTTCAGACTAGGATGACTTAGGTATTCGAGATGAAGACCACCTGAAGAAGAAGACCGGAGATTACACACTTGATATTTATCGTCCTCTCATCAAAATGTTAGAATGGTTTTCCTTGATTTTGTATTTACCAATTCTATCAATTTAATAGTTGAGGATGTTGTATATATTGTTAGAGCACTGCTAGGTTGAACCCACTGATGTTGCTATGTCAAGTCAGTTGTCAAGTTTAGATGGCAAAAACACAATCCTTGATAAGTTTACTCTACAACTCGGACTAGGATAGTTTTAGGTAATCGAGACGAAGACCATTGAAGACGGAGATCGGAGCTTACTACTTGACAAATCATAACGTCCTCGCTAAAGGTTAGAAAGGTTTTTCCTTTCCATATTTCGTACTTACCATTCTATCATATCAATAGTCTATGATGATGTTTATAAGATCTGAAGGTATTCTAGGATTCTTCGCCTTTGCATTTGTCACAACCGTGATAATATGTATAGGTAGAGTAAGTTGAATTGTCTCATGAAATGACCTCAACGGTGAACGCGTACATGAACGCGTACATATGTTGCACAAGGCATTCCTGAGAACGAGTGAGTCTGTATGAACGCGTACATGAACGCGTACATACGAGTTCAAGGTTTCTCCTGAACTCCAATAGACATCTCTGTGAACGCGTTCATGAAAGCATACACATAAGACATGAAAAACTCTCAACTTTCATATTATGGAGTTTTTGGTTCTGGAATGATTAGTTCACGGACTTGTGATTACTTAGCCCATGGAATTCAACTACTTAATCCACGCGATGTTCAAACATGTTTTGGACCAGAAGTCGCAAACCTTCAATCAAGGTTGAGTCCTCTTTAACTATTGGACTAGTCCAAAGTTAGAAGAAGATTGAGAATGGGTATCCAAGCTATGGACTTTCCTAGTTCCGGAACTTGCTTGAGCCCTACTCAAGGTTGCTTAACTTTTAAGCAAAGCCTCCCTTGGTGATCACTATAAATAGATGACCTTCTGCAAGATACAATCTCAATCCTCTACACATCTGTGTATCCTTGCATAAAGGTTGGTCGTCGTCTCGAAGTCCTTTTGGACTACGACTATTGAAAAGACTTCAATTGAGGATCGTGAAGCACAGGTCGGAAGTCAGATTCCTGATCCTGTATCTTGGGTCGATTGAATTCTTTCAATCTTATCACGACCAATATTTGATAGAAACTTCGTAAGGTAGATCTTGTATCATAAACCCAAGAAGTTCCGTAACGCAAATTTACGAAATAGGTTTCATAAGTTCGTCAAGCGTTAAGAGGTAAAACTGTTTAGGCTAGATCAATAAGCCCTATTCAGTAAAACCGATTTCCATTAACCTTGACTTTAAGTCTAAAGAAAATCACAATCGTATTCTTGTTTAATTACTTGGATACTTTTAGGCGTCCTGTTAGAGGCAGGGTAGCGCTATTCTTCACGAAGGGAATTGGAGCAACTCCTAGGCCTGTAAAGGACGTCAGCTAGGGGAATCAAGTACGTAGGTGTTTTAGGTGTAAAACAATAAAGAGAATTTGAGGGGTAAAGTATGAAGTGTAATGATGTAATATGAAGTTGTAATGGTATTCGAGAGGTCAAGATCGAACAAGACTCGCCTAAACCAAGAAATGGCCTTTCGAGTATTGCTTCAGTTACAAGAAGAGGAAATAGGGTTGGTTTAAGGGAGGGAAGCCGAGAAAGATGAAATCAGAGAATTGCTATGATTTCTGTGATGTTGTGAATAAATTTGCTAAAAGAATGGATATTCAGTTCTCACTAGATATTGAATGCTGAATGAGAAGAGTTAACCAATTATCGATGTGATGAATTGATTGCAATGTACTGAATTGAACTGATTGTTCTGTTCTGTTGAACTTTAACTGTCTTTCCAAACTAGTCGAGTGACCTATTTATAGCAATAGAATTCCAACTGATCTCGTAAGAAGTTGAAGAAGTGGAAGAGTGGGAGTGTGGAGTAAGTGGGACCAGTTGTTGAGAGTCTTGCGCCTAATATTAGGGAAGACTAACAACCCACTTTCTCATCCCCTCTTTTCAGCAACGTTCACACGACTTAGCTTTCTTTCCCGTTGAGTGATTGGGCCGTTGCAATCACACGTGTCGTAGACCGCCAAACCAAAACCCTAAAGAATATCCCCCCATGTAACTTACTTGATTCTCTCAAGATTTGTTAAGTATTGAATATTTGTTAAGTCAAAGCTGACTAAGTGCAAGTCGTACCAATTACTGGTAAACTCAGGACTTCGCATAAAAATAGAGATTTTAGCGATAACTTGTGTATCTCTTTTAGGATTTGTATAAGGATTGAGCCGGAAAATCTCCATTTAAACCAATGTGAATATTCTAAAGATTGATCTATATATGCAATCGTCATTTAGACCGAGGGGATTTCAGCAACCCTCTGTGGCAATAGTCAAGTAAATACGACTTTCTGTATGCCATAAATATGAGAAATTGGCTTGTGGCATATAATGCACCAATTCCCTGAGTAATAGAGATATATGAATTTCAAAAATAATATAAGTCATAGCTATGATTAAGAAATGTAGCACTGATTATAGAAGCAAGTCTATAATCAAGAAAACAGACGAGTGATGCTAACACAGCGTAGCCACAATCAAGAATGCATGAGCATTGCCAATTCAAGGCCTAAAGATAGGACACATGAATGATAATAAGTTATGTTACATAGCATAATAATCTTATTAGGAAGTTAGCTATAGGATGTATAGGGATGAACCATAACATTACGTCATATACAGATTTCTAGACAGTTTACACGTCACTTACTCTAAAAATCGTCCAGGCCAGCCTATATTTTCTATATGAAATTTTAGTATGCCATGGGAAACTCGCTGATGAACAACTTTCATGAAGGAAGTTTCTCCTGAACCCTCACGGATTAAACCGTATAAATCGTTCTTTGAGGCAATTCGTAATCTGCCAGATTTCCGAATTTGATTAGGAAACTAGAATATCATGGATTCAATAAAGACCACAATCATCTAGGACTTGGATCAGTGGGACCCATAAATAGAGGTAGCTCAAAGATTAAAAGGTGGGACCCTCAAGCTATGGCGTGTGATAGAAGTGGGCCATAGTGGTGTTTTACAACTAACCCATAAAAGTGGGGTCCACATGAGGAGTTGCGTTAGCAAATAAAAGTGGGGCCGTGGCTCAAGGGATAAAAGTGGGGCCGTGACTAGAGTCACGGGCAAAAGTGAAAAAGCAGGGGTACCGGAATACAACCAACTTTTCGTTTGGGCTCGTGAGACTTATGGTCAGATCTTGACGATCTCAAAAATCAATATCCAGATCTGTTAACCTGAGTTTGGATCTCAAAGGATCAGTCCGACACAAGACAGGGTCTTGGTAAATCCAAGGGATGGATTGAGGACAACGATCAAGTTTATTAATAACGTACTTCTTGTGTTTGCTTTAATTATATAATCAGAGAATATAATGCGGAAAGTAAAGCACACAAGACACCAGAGTTTTTTTAACGAGGAAACTACAACCTGTAGAAAAACCTCGGGACCTTGTCCAGATTGAACACCGCCCAGTACAAACTGTCTACAAACACTAGCCTACTATAAGACTTCGGTATGGGATGTAGCAGAGACCAACTCAAGCCCTCCAAGCGAATTGGCTACTGTCGCACTCCTTATGTCTCTAGATCCCCCACAGATCGTCACACACTTGATTCCCCTAGCTGACGTCCTTTACAGGCCTAGGAGTTGCTTTAACCGCTGTTAAAGGCTTGTGTCAACAATTTCGGCTTTGCAACCTCAATTATCAACTGTATGTTTGAACTGTCCTTTATCAGTTTGACATACACAAAGTGACTCCTTCGGATTTCTCCAGGTCATACGGAAATCTGCTTACAAGCGGGGGCTGACAAGTAAACCGAGTAAACTATGCCCAACTTGTCTATACCTCAGTTGTAAACGAAGAATCACTTAAGAAACTTATACAACTGGAGCTAACTAGATCTTACAACACCGAGTGCATCCTTGTGTTGCTTCCTTTCATACCTCGTATGTAACGTATCAGTTCTTAAATGGCCTTATATCATAAGAGAAGGACCGTAGAATAGACAAGAACGTGATCAGGTTACCAAGGTTACAGGTTACTCCGATTTCAACCACTAAGGTCTCAATCTCCTACCTATGCTTCCCAACTCTCAAAAGAAGTCTTTATAGTCGTTAGGTAATTCCCAAGAGGAACCGCTACCTAATAGAGGATGACTATACCACAACAAGCATTCACTGAAGTGAAAAAAGTTTACGATCAATTCCACAGAGAATCTTCACGTATGCTTGATGCTTGCGGTTTTCGTCCTTAGACACCTCTATTTATAACACTCAATAAGATAGGTTGCTTAGGAATAAAGCAACTACTTTCTTGTCCCACAAGTCTAGGAAACCCTAACTTGCAAACCAAGTAAACAGAGATTTATCTCAATTGGAAATCTCTTAACATTTATCTGCCAAGTGTTTTATTAGCTCATAAACACTTCAAGATAGATATCCAACAGACCAGGGATAATATTTATCTTATTGACACAATGAGAACCGTTAGATGGACCACATAAGATATTTCGTGATAACCAAGTCCAACTAAGAGATAAAGGAGTTCAGAGTTTAACCCGTGTGAAAATCCCAGAGAATATTCACCTTGGGCGGTTCGCAAACCGTCCATCTGAATCACGACCAAATGCATCGAATCTGAGGTTCACGTACTAGTACGCTTACAAATTGATACTTTGGAACTCAGGAGAAATTCCGAGTCTCAGTTCACCGTACGGTTTGGGAACCGTCATTTTCAAGATTAGCGTTTAACTTGGATCCGCTGGAAGTTCTGGGCTGGACCAGTACTTAGACGTGTTATACGCCCTCAGCTATAATCCACTGGACTCCTGCTCAAGGGTACTCCTTTAGATTCACCCATATCCAACAAGTGATTTGCAAGCAAACCATTGCAATGGACAAATGGTATCGAATCTATCTCATGCATTCTTGTAAACTTAGTATTCGTGGGAACAAATACCAACATAACTCATGGTTATGTAGACAAGAACACGATCTCAATCGCTATTAGTATCGCTACTAAAGTAGCCGACTATTTCGAAAGATAGAGTAAGTAGAATAGAAGAATTTCCATAAAAGTCATAACTCCTACTAACCTTTTGTCGATGAAGAATAATTGATGTCTTCTTTATCTTCACAGTCTTCGTCTTCAAGATCTCTACTACTTTTCGTCTTCTTTGTCTTCACAGACTTATATTATTTTGGACATTCATATGTCTCTATTACTCAGAGAATTGGTGCATTATATGCCACAAGCCAATTTCTCATATTTATGGCATAAAAAAAGTCGTATTCACTTGACTATTGCCACAGAGGGTTGCTGAAATCCCCTCAGTCTAAATGGCGATTTCATAGCTCAATCCTTAGACTATTCTTATTGGTTTAAATGGCGATTTCCCGGCTCAATCCTTAGACCAAACTTAAAAGAGATACACAAGCTTATCGCTTAAATCTCTATTTTTATGCGAAGTCCTGAGTTTACCAGTTATTGGTACGACTTTCACTTAGTCATCTTTGACTTAACAAATATTCAATACTTAACAAATCTTACGAGAATCAACTAAGTTACACGGGGGGATATTCTTTAGGGTTTTGGTTTGGCGGTCTACGGCACGTGTGATTGCAACGGCTCAATCACTCAACGGGAAAGAAAGCTAAGTCGTGTGAACGTTGCTGAAAAGAGGGGATGAGAAAGTGGGTTGTTAGTCTTCCCTAATATTAGGCGCAAGACTCTTAACAACTGGTCCCACTTACTCCACACTCCCACTCTTCCACTTCTTCCACTTCATACGAGATCAGTTGGAATTCTATTGCTATAAATAGGTCATTCTATTGCTATAAATAGGTCACTCGACCAGTTTGGAAAAACAAGTTCAACAGAACAGAACAATCAATTCAATTCACTGCAGTGCAATCAATTCATCTCATCGATAATTGGTTAACTCTTCTCATTCAGCATTCAATATCTAGTGAGAACTGAATATCCATTCTTTTAGCAACTTTATTCACAACATCATAGAAATCATAGCAATTCTCTGATCTCATCTTTCTCGGCTTCCCTCCCTTAAATAAACCCTAACTGAAGCAATACTCGAACTACCATTTCTTGGTTTAGGCAAGTCTTGTTCGATCTTGACCTCTCGAATACCATTACAACTTCATATTACATCATTACACTTCACACTTTACCCCTCAGATTCTCGTTATTGTTTTACACCTAAAACATTTGGCGACCACAGTGGGAGGTCATTATCTCAGTTGTAAGAAAAAATGGTTGAAACTAGTAGGCAGAGTTCAGAAAACACAAACTCTCCAAATATTACCAGTGATCCCACAACCTCATCTGTTACAAGTGGGGCTACCAACCCTCGTGTCAGTGGCGTCATCAGCTCTGCAGGTCCCACCATCCAAAACGTGAGCAACATCACGTCTCAAAACCCTAATGTGGTTACCTCACCTCATATTGTGGGGTCCACTTTATCTCCTTCCTTCATGGCCTCCCAACCTTGTGTTGTGGGGTCCACTTCATCTTTATCCCCTGCTACCACGCCTCCCCTATCTCATATTGTGGGGACCACCACTACTACCACCTCTGTAACTCCTTACACTCCTATCTCAAGCTGCACATAAGCTTTTCTCTTTGGGCCCCGCACTGGAGAAACAAGGAGTACTAAGGATTCACCTAGCATGGCGGATCTCATGAAGAATCAACAAGATTTAACCCTAAGCCAGAATAGCATGGTGAAGACCCAATTAGAATTACTGACGTTTTTGAGAACTTTCTCAGAGCGATTAGCACCACCAAACCTAGGGCTAACACGTGTAGAACCCCCTGTCAGCATCAACAGGATGGGTCCCTCTCAAATTCACGTTATCCCTGATGATCAGGATATCCATGTCCACACCACACGTGGACCAAGCACAGGTTCACAACACAACTTTGTCACTCGTGAAGATTTACAGAATCTCCTGCAAGCTCAGAACGCGGAAAATTCAGATTTGTTTCATCGTCATCAACCTCCATATCCCATTGAAGTTCAACGTGAATCTCTTCCTGAAGGGTATGTCACACCTTCATTCTCAATGTATAATGGTATTGGAAATGCTCGAGAGCATGTATCTCTTTTCCTAGAATCATTGGGAGTGTATGAAAGAAACCAAATTGTATGTCTCAAAGAATTCTCGAAATCTCTGACGGGAAAGGCATACACTTGGTATAATAATCTAGCTCCCAACAGTATTCTCAGCTGGAGCCAGATGGTTAATGCTTTCCTTAAGAAATACTTCTTTGTGTCTGAGCAACTCACTCTCTCTGATTTGGGGAGACTCTATCAGAGAAACAATAAACATCCAGATGATTATGTGACAAGGTTCAGAACTCGTGTTGTGGATTGCAATGATCCAAACGTAACAGAATTGCAATTGGTGGAGCTCTGCATCAATGGAATGATACCAGTATATCGAGCCTTATTGGAGAATCTGGAGATTAACAATTTCACCAAGCTCCATAAGTCGGCCAAACGATCCGCCACTACTGCACCTGCACTACTAGAAAGGCCCAGACCTGTGAAGGTCGAAGAAAATCGTGGTGAGACACGTGCCAGCAAACGACTCGTCAACAAGCAATATAGATCTCTTCCCTCAGTTCATGCTGTCACTGAAGGTATTAAGAGGAAGGCGCCTACTCCTGAGGCCCCTCAACTAAAACGTGCAGCCCCAACCCAATCTCAGGCTCCTGCACGGGTCCCATCTAATGGTCCTGCACCAAAAGCACCACGACAACAGAGGGAATTTCCTAAAATTCCATATTTCCCTTGTACAATGGATGAAGTGATAGAACTCCTGGAAGCATGGATTCAAGATGGTGCTATCAAATTACCTCCTGTACAGAGAGAGCCTACAACACAAGAAATGACTGATCCTCCCAAGTATTGTCATTTGCATAGATTCGTCAATCATCCCACCAGCGAGTGTCATCAACTCAAGCAAATATTCAATGAAAAGATTGAGTCAGAGGAATTGAACTTGGGGATTGAGGGTGTACATGAGAATCCACTCCCTCAGCATCAACCTCAACGACAAAATCAACCCAACATTCGAAATTTCACTATCTCCGGGGAATCTGTCAAGCAAACTGCCAATTATTTGATGGAGGATTTATGCGAGCTCTTGCATTTTTCTAAGAGACAGCGAAGAAACATTTTCGCAGCATTCAACTGGATTGCTAGCGGTAAAGAAATACATGTACCTGAAAGACATGAAGAAACTCAAACAAAGCCCGATGAAGTTACACCAGAGATGATGGCAGGAGGGAAGCGCGTCCCAATACCACTTATCTCTGCCCGTCTCAAAGGTACAAATTTTAAGAGAGTTCAAATTGATGCTAGTGTTATGGTTAATCTAATACCAATCAAAACACTTCAAGCAATTGGGATTTCCAGACGGGATGTCATCTATTATCCCACAGTGATGAAAGATTTAAAAGGAAATCTCCAAGATGTATATGGTCATGTTACTTTGGATCTGAAGGTGGACTCGACTCGCACCAAAGAAAAGTTCCATGTAATCAAAGAAGATAAGGAGCATGATATGATTTTGGGGCGTCCCTGGCTCCATGGGAAGATATTTGTGCCTACAATCTCACCAGTAATCATCAAGGGCCAAGAGTTCATATTTGACCAAGGAAGCTGCAACGTGGGAAAACTGGAGTACCATGTGGGGTCAGAAACTCTGGTGATATTCAAAGAGGTACGTGAAAGTGATTTGAAATATTTTATTCAGAATTATTTAGTTAACGGGAATCCTATCCAACGTGTCCCTACACAAACATTGGATAATTCTCTGACATGGGGACTTGATTGCATCAAGTCTATCAAACCCTCTGAGACACCTAGTGAGGAAATCAAGGCCAAAGCTGCAGAAAAGTGGGCACGGATAAAGCAACGGTCATATAGGCGAATGACACCTGAGATGTCATGGGTGCATAAGGCTTTTCAAGAAGGGGATAAGGTTATGCGACACACTAATCGAAAAGGAGCTTCTATTTCGGGGTCCACATCAAACTGGGAGGGACCTTATGTCATATCTCGAGTCATGCCTAATGCACAATACATGATAAGTGCAATACATAAGAGGCCTTCAAACATGGTGATCAATGGCAAGTGGCTCAAGAAGATATAAAGATTCACTATGGTTTATTTATTTCCTGTAATTTCCAAATTCCTTCAAAAGAAAAGTGCAAGCAATCTCTTGCCTTTTAACAATTTAATTCAAAATTCAAATTCAAAACCTATGAGTTCAAAATAATCAATTCCTACAAACCATTTGTTCGATAAATCAAATAAAAGTAAAATAAAATTCTACTGAGAAAATGTTTTGCTCCTGAAACCTTTCAGAACAACCATCTAGTGAAGATTTTGCTCCTTCTTCGACCGCCTTCTTTATTTGGGCAATATCAGCAGCCTTCTTCTTTAACTCTTCATTCAACTTACGAAGTTCTTCAGCTCTAGCAGCATAATTTCTCTCTTCTTGATTCACCAACTCATGGGTGAAATTACCAACAGCAGCACGCCTTGTTCGGACATATTTGATTCTCGCCTGAAGCCATGACAAGTTGAGTTTGAAGATTTCCAGTGAAGTGATCAGCTCTTCTGCTTCATCTAACGCCTCATTAGTCACATCTTTCAATGGGGTGGCATCCATCTTCGAGTTTAACCTCATAAGGTCAACCGCAATACCTATGAGTGTACAAAAATGGATGCTCTTGCCAGTGGTAACAAAGTGACCATAACGATTCCATATCCTATTATATAGTGGGACGTGTTCCTGTGGAACATTAAATCCTCCCACTAGCTTATGATCAGGGAGAGTCACCATGTGAAGTGGGTTATACATTACACCAGCATGAGGAAATTCCTGAAGGGTCCACATAGTTGGAGCATCTACACCAACAATGTCGGTTATCTCATAGGCTTGTGTTTCGTTACCGACAAACTGAAAGAAAGTTCAAAAACAAGCAGGGGTTTAATAATATGTTTCAAGCTATATTATAAAAGCTTAGCATAAGAAGATAATTGAGTTTACCTTGACAAGGGAAAGACTTTTGTCGGCAGCCTCATCAAAATCTTTGCTAAGGTTTTGACCATTACTGTTCTTGTTGCCGACAAAATAGCTATCATTCATCTCTTCATTATCATCAGAAGGCTGCAAGAGCGAACAATGTGAGAATAAAATATTAAATATTTTATTTCAAGTTGGATCAGAGTTGATGAAAGTAACCTGTGTAGCATCAAGTGTTAAGGAGGATTTGGGTCATGTTGTTTCTCCACTTTTATTCCGCTCCGTAGTTGTCCTATCCGGAGTGGCTCCACCGAAAGGTGAGCTTTGGCCAAAGGGAGTGATGAAGCATTCTCAAAGCCTGGAGAAGGTCCATCCTACATCAAATAAGGAAGAAACTTCATCAAAAGAAGACATTACAATGAATTCACGACGTTTTTTAAAGGAGAAATTTTCTGACGTCTGAGTTCTTACGAAGTACTGTAGAAAACTCAAATAATGTACAAATCCGTAAGTAATTTGGAAAAGTTTCCTTCACGGAAGTTGTTCGTATGGATGTTTTATATCACGTGCTAAAAGGGATTAATTTTTGAAGAAATCTACTGGCCGGAATGATTTTTTCGCTAAACAGCATGTAGTTTGCAATATTTCTGGAGGATACGCCAACTTGTGGCACATGAAATAACGAGCAAAAAGGCATGAAATTCAGATTTTCTTTTTTGAAATGAAAGCTACTGAAGTCGTCTTCTAAATTGGGGTCAACTATCGAAATCCACCGTCGGATGGAAATTTTATGGCCATTCTCGTGACGCGACTCGAAACAGGAAAATCTGACGGGATTTTTACTTTTCTACTAAAAGTGAAAATATAGCTAACGGGATGAAGTCTTACCTTTACCCAATCCTTTGCAAACGGATTGGGGACTTGATTAACGCAAAGGAGTCGCCATGGAGTTATTCTTAGTCTGGAAGAATGATGATCCTCCTCTGAGATGACTAGCACCGAAGATATAGACGTCTGTGTTGCAGAACTGGCGAACTTCGGGTTAGGTGACGGATTTTGCTGCACAAGGACACATGAACAAGGTGTCAAAATTATCATAAGTCAAGCTTATACAAGTACTCTAAAACACGAGGTAATTACCAGCTCATCTCTATCTTTACGCTTAAGAGTAGGATATTTAAGCAAAGGATATGATTTCAAGCTATCTCTGGAGGGAATTGCGCATGCTTCTTTAGGAAGAGCCATAAAGTCTCTATATAACTTTATTTGGCTATTCCAAAATTGTCTGCCTGCTTCGGTGATTGATGGTACTCTATTCCCTGGGAGAAATAACACGGGATTGAGTAATTTGGTGCGAGCTTCCTTGATATTCTGTGGAGGAGCACCCCGACGTGATGGGACATCCTGGTCAAAGCTCATCTGACGAGCTCCCCGGTCAATATTATACGCATTCACTGTATAGTTTCCTGCTTCACTGATACCGATGAGGTAACAACTACAACAACTTATCATAAAAACCTTCTCTGCTTCAGTAATGGGCACTCCTAGATGAAGAGTCTTTATCGGAGCATCACTTGAAGTATCACCGAATGATTGAAGTTGAGCTACACCTTCGGGGATAGAAGTCCATGGACGGAAAACCACCGCTTTCTCGTCATCCATAAATGCAAGAAAATCCTTCGTAGTGGATTTATTCATCCAACGAACGATTCGAGCATGGTCTGACGGAGCTTTGTCTTTAGAAGACAAGTTTGGGGCGTAACCGGGATAATGCTCATACATCCAAGCTTGTATAAAGTTCGTGGGTATAAATGTATCAATCTTCGCAACACCATTTGAAAGCTTCATGTGCGTTGATAAAGTAGAAAGTTGTGTATACAAAGTACCGAGAAACAAAGAGCCAATGGGTAGAGGAGTACCTTGGGCCAATCTTATGGCATAAGGGATAAGCATGAGTTTCAGCTTCTTGTAGCCATGGTGGTTTTCAAAGACGTCTTTTGATAACCAAAGTGTGAGGAACGCAACAATAGACAATAACGAAGTACAATCATTGTCGGGTCTCGACCAGTAAACCATCCACGAAGAATAAGCATTTTCATGCTTGTTTAAAGTTTCAGCCATATTCGTCAGATGGGTATGTACCTCTTTTTCAACTGCATTCAATGTAACACTGAGTTCACCATTGATTGGGAGTCGTAGTAATGCTGCCACAGCCTCCAGTGAAATTATAAGCTCTCCCCAGGCGAATATGAACGAGTTTATATCACCGCACCAACGAATTAGGAGAGCAGATAAACCACGTTTATCCCTAAATATGAAGGAAACAGCTGAGCTCTTTACAGCATAAAACATTCTGGCATTCTCTAATAATTTATTAACCGCTGGGATGTCAAGCATCTTCTGAGCATACATGGGCCATGAATCAATTGGTTTTTGTGGAGAGCGGTAAACGATTTTGGAAGCACTAAAGCCACCTCTCTGAATACAGAAACGAGTCACAAGTGATGGGGTAATAACCATCAGAACACCAGGATTAGTTGTAAAATTTCTAGCTAGATTCTGGGCAATTGCAGATTGAGCTAAGCTTGCTATACGAGTTTCAAATTCATCGTTGATGTGAGGAACTTCCTTTGGAGATGTGTTGGAAATAACATCATCACCAACATGAGAAGAACTATGGGATTCATTGTCAGCCATCTTGATCCTCCACTCTACAAAAATTATGTGTTTGTGGAAAAGGGGAAGAACAAGCTCAAGAAAAAAGAGGAAGGCAAGAGCTCACGTGCTGACAAAAAAAAAAAAAAAAAAACCTTTGCGTGATATATATATATGCACGCGTCCCTGGGATTGGGAGTCCTAATCTTGTTAGGACTGGATATTGTTCAAGCGGGCTTGGTTCTTAGGTCATATTTGGGCTTCATGTTCGTGATTAAAGAGTCTGTACAGACGTGGCTAGTCCATCAACTTATGCTCATCCTGGAACACTCACGGTTTCATGCTGCGCAGGGGACTAAATGCTGATGGTGTTTTTTGGCGAGGAGGTTGCAAGAGTAATTTTGCATCAATTTTTGGCATCTTGGAATGGCTAAAGGCAAGGTATGAATTTATTTACAGTAGGGATAAGAGAGTTGGCCACCATGGCCGTATTTTGATCTTTCACGACCATATCCTAGTACCATGGTCCATATCCCTAGCCTACGCGCATGCATCCTTGCTTATGCACGCAACCTTGCCTATGCACGCAACCTTGCCTATACATGCAACCTTGCCTATGCACGCATCCTTGCCTATGCATGCAACCTTGTGCACGCATCCTAGCTAGCCTATGCTCATGCACACGCCCTAGCTAGCTTACGCGTCTTCCTAGCTTATGCACTTGCCCTAGTTCACGCATCCTTTGTTTATGCACTTGCCTTGCTCACGCTAGCATATGTGGACATCCCATCCCATCTCACGTCCTTGCTTACCTACCTTGCTCACGCTAGCATATGTGGATGGCCCACACGACCATCCCATCCCATCTCGCGTCCCTGCTTGACCTTGGCCGTGGCTCATGCCACGGCCCCACACTTTGGCCTTAGCCGTGATTCATGTCACAGCCCCACTTTTATTGCTCGGCTGTGATTTAGGTCTGGTCACACTTTCTTTGGTTAGCCATAACCTAATATCATGGTCCCACATTATTGGCTTAGCCGTAGTTTAGGCGGCCCCACTTTTGTGGCTTGGTCGTGGTTGTTACCTCGACCCCACTCTTTCCTTAGAGTCACGACCCCACTTTTATCCCTTAGCCGTGGCTCTTGCCACGGCCCCACTTTTATTGCTAGCGCAACTCCTCTTGTAGACCCCACTTTTATAGGTTAGCTATAAAACACCACTATGGCCCACTTTTATCACACGCCATAGCTTGAGGGTCCCACCTTTTAATATTTGGGTTACCTCTACTTGTGGGTCCCACTGATCCAAGTCCTAGATGATTATGGTCTTTCTTGAATCCATGATATTCTAGTTTCCTAATCAAATTCGGAAATCTCACAAATTGCCTCAAAGAACGACTTATACGGTCTAATCCGTGAGGATTCAGGAGAAACTTCGTTCATGAAAGTTGCTCATCAGCGAGTTTCCCATGACATACTAAAATTTCATAATTTTAGAAAATATAGGCTGGCCTGGGCGATTTTTAGAGTAAGTGACGCGCAAACTGTCTAGAAATCTGAATATGACGTAATGTTATGATTCATCCCTATGCATCTTATAGCTAACTTCCTAATAAGATTATTATGCTATGTAACATAGCTTATTATCATTCATGTGGCCTATCTTTAGGTCTTGAATTGGAAATACTCATGCATTCTTGGTTGTGGCTACGCTGTGTTAGCATAACTCGCCTTTTTCCTGATTATAGACTTGCTTCTATACCTTAAGATCTAACAATCTGTGTTTGGCTCGATCCAACCTATAAGAATAACCATGAATAAGAATAATGATTCCAGTTCAGTCAACGTACCTCCAAGATTTGACGGGACAAACTATCTCTGGTGGAAATCCGCTATGCGGTCCTTTCTTTTGTCTAGAGACTTTGAAACCTGGACGTTGGTTGTCAAAGGCTATTCTCGTCCTTTTAAAACTGGTTCTACGTCCGAATATAAAGAACTAGTTGTTCTAGAAGGCGATGAGTAGACAAAAGTTAAGAAAAATTCCGATGGATTAAATGCCATTATTCATGCGGTCACTCCTAATCTTAATCATCACGTGTCTACGTGTGAAACCTCGAAAGAGGCTTGGGACATATTGGAAACCGTCTTTGAAGGGAATATCTCTGAAAAAGAAGCTCGACTACAGACTCTTGCTTCAGATTGGGAAAATCTGCGTATGAGTGATGATGACACCTTCGAGGAATTCCACCTTAGACTATCTGAAATAGTTAATGCCTCATTCTCTTTGGGGAAAGCTATTCCAGAGAAGGATATCGTGTGTAAGATACTCAGGTCTCTGCCATCCAGGTACGAAGCTAAAATGCATGCAATCCTGGAAGCAAAAACTGACTTGTCCAAACTCACCCGAAGTACACTGGTAGGTAAACTCAAAATTTTCGATCATGAGCACAATGTGTCAAAAAAGGGACAACATTGCATTCAATGCTAAAAGGAATGATGTAGGATCTTCTGAAAAGAGAAAACATAATCCTAGCACTGAATGTGATGATGTCTTGGACGAAAAATCTGAGGAAGAACTAAACTCTATTATGTCTCTTATTACTAGACAATTTCGTGATATACTTAAAAGACGAAACAAGAGGTTCGTTAAAAATGTTTCCACCACACATCGACCTCATGATCGTGTTACTCCAAAAAGGGATCCACCAAAAGAGGACAGTGATGACCAACCTCAATGCTTTACGTGTAAAGGTTTCAGTCACTATTCGAAAGAATGTCCTAATACCAGGAAATACATTGGTACGCGAGCCCTAGCAGTAACATTGGACGAATCTTCGGATGCGTATGAGAACGATGATGAGGAGGTTTCGAACCTGGCATTCACTGCCGTTGTATCTAGTAATACTGTACCTATTTCTGCAGATTCAATGACTTGTTCAAGTAATCAAGAGGATACTCCTATGCTTGATTCTGTCGATCCGGAAAAGCAATATTGCTTATTCTGTAAAATAAACTGTCATACCTTTAGCAATTGCACAATCTTCAAAAAAAAAGTAAAAAATGCTAATTGGTTACAAAGGAAGACCAATAAACTTATTGATCACCTTAACAATTTCAGAACGACAACTCTTGTATCTTCATCCCTTGTTCTATCCTCAGATGCAGTATCTATCAACTCTTGTGAGACAGAAGGTGAGATGCTCATACTCAAAAGGGAAACTAGTACAAGTATTTCGAACTCAAAAAATTAATTAATATTTTTTTTTAAAAAAATTGTACAATTAATAAAGAAATTCTTGTTGTATTTTTTTTTTTAAATATGTTAAAAATATCTTTGAATCATTTATTTTTGGAAAAACAGTTTCGGAAAAATTATCTTGTATTTAAAATAAAGTTCGAAACTATTTGCTAATTAGTTTCGAAAAATCCTTTTGAGATATTCCTGGAATTATTTATATATCTTTGATACTATAAGTATAAATGGTGTATGAGATCTCTCTCAAGTCTACCATGAATCTGGAATTGGTATCTTCAACCTCTAATGCTCTTAATGATGTATCTGTCTCCAATGGTCTCACTGATCTATCTCTTGATGATAAGAAACCTATTGGTCGAAACAAGAGAAAAAGATACTATGATGCAAAGAAGGAAGAATTGGAACAGAGAAGCAATATGTTTGTAGAACAATCTGCTACGGCATGGGAGCAATTCAAACTTGATATGCGTGTTCTCGCTGATTGTTTCACTAAAACTGTTCAGATGCAAGAAACAATTATGAATCAGCAAGTCTATCTTCTTGGAGAACTGTTCAAGGCTAAAACTAGCTAAAGCTCAAAATCCTGTGGATAATCATGAATGAACGTGTCTAAATGCAGCAAAAATGAATCTATAATTGTTCTCGAAACTATGATGCAATAAAAATTAAGAACTAGTATTTTCTTATTGTTTCGATTCTGTTCATGATTAGTTGATAATAATTAAATGTTTCGTATCTCATTTTTTTGAAAAGTATAAAAAATAGAAAATCAGAAAACCTAAATAGTACGCGAGTTTCGAATGCAACATTGAGTTAATATTTCTGAATCTATTATGGATGTATGTTGCAGGTTATCAAGATAATTCTTTTATCTCCTATGGAGCTGATCTTTAATTGTTTTAATACCTTGATATCATTGGCCTCCTTATGTTTGTGGATGTTATGTTTGTGCTAACAACTTTGTTGCAGGTATAAGTATAACTATGTAAGGAGGAGATGGACTTTATGCTAGTCACAATACTATTGGATATCCTTGTGTCTTTCGACTAGGAGTTATAGTATACGCATAAATCAATGGTTTTGGTATAATCTCGTATGACTACGGACTGTCGAAAACCCAAAACCATATCTAAGTCTTTCTCTGGCAAAGACTGTTCCGTTGTTCTCATGTCCGAGGGAATGACAACCAATGGGGGAGAGTTCTTTTGTGAACTTGTGCTTAATAGAATATATGTTTAGGGGAACGTGGTTGTGGAATATACAGGGAATATAATTTATATCTGCTTATATCTTTTATATTTCCTGACAGGTTGCTTGAGCTTATCATATATATATTTTGTGTAACTTGTCGAAATGCTGACCCGTGTGATTGCAATCATTTTTATATGTTGAATCGAGTTCTCTGAACTTGAGCATTTATCTCCTACCCAGATATTTTCGAGACCCTTTGTCAATTATTTTTGACAAAAAGGGGGAGAAATATTGATAGCTTGACTTCGGTCAGTGCTTGGTCTTTGACAAAGTAGAGCATATGGGGAGAAAAATGCCTGCGCGTATATTGATAAATGAATGAAAGCATAAACTAAGGGGGAGTAACACTAGATGTTACAAGCACTGTAGACTTCGCGTTGTGCTACAAGTGATAACAATACGTCGGACATTGATAGACATCCGAACTTACATTCAGGGGGAGTAAGTGTATTGGTTATCAGTATTTTTCAATAGTACATATCTTGTTTGCAGACTGACATATTTTGCAGGTACTATTGGTGTGCTGTCAAGCTAAGTAGAAGAACTCGAAGCGTAGAACTTAGGTTTGAAATTTATCGTTCATCTATGTAAAGAGTTTTTGTCACTAAAATTGACAAAGGGGGAGATTGTTAGAGCATGGCTCAGTCAACCTCACTAAGTGTTGGTATGTCAAGCTTAGTTGTCAACTTTAGTGATCAAAACTCGATCGATAAACAACACACAATTAGGTGAAGTCATGAGAGAGTTAGCTTTAGGATGTGGAAAATTTTGGTAGGATTTAGAATTACTAGTTGAAGAGTTGAAGAAAGACTGAAGATCAAACGAAGACATCCGGCTTCATCATTCAACAGGTTAGTGAATCTAAATAACGTGATTCCATTATCTTTTACACTTGTGCTACAAAAGACATAAACATAACTCTCAGCTTGAGCTTTACGTTATGACTTGATCATTTGTGATCAGTGTGTCTTATGATAACTTCACTTTACCGCTTGCGGTATTTGTGTTGTAGTTATGGCGTTCCATAT
>JAJJMA010180502.1:0-12785 GCA_023529015.1 Papaver nudicaule
AGAGAGAAAGAACTCATTACTGAATTCTTATTATCAGGACATGGTGGGGAAGAGAGTCATGTTCTGAGCATTCTCTTTTACAGGATCTTGCTTTTGTGTAGCATCAAAAGCTTTGACCTTTCCACAATAGTCTTTATTTGGACATTCGGGAGACATGTGACCGAATCCAAGACACTTGAAACATTGTGGCTCATTGTCATTATCCCAATCTTTGCCTTTTGATTGAGGTAGATTATTGTACCTCTTCTTTCTACCTCTCAGAACTCTTCTCATCTGTTGAATAAATAACGCAAGGTCATTATCTTCATTATCTGTCTCATGAGATGAGTCTGTTTTCATAGCTTTCAGGCCAACTGTATCTCTTTGACTAGATTGTTTTTCATGATCAAAGATTTTTAACTTGGCAACAAGGTCACTTCTTGTTATATCTAAGCCATGAACTCTTGGATGGCATGTTTTTTTGATTCATACCTTGAGGGTAATGACCTCAAAATTTTACACACAATGTCCCTTTCCGGAATAGCTTTTCCTAAGGTGTGACAGGCATTCACTATCTCAGACAATTTGTGGTTAAATTCTTCAAAGGTATCATCCTCAAGCATTCGAAGGTTTTCCCAGTCAGACATGAGGTTTTGAAGTCTAGCTTCTTTTTCTGCTGCATTCCCTTCGAACACAGTCCTTAATATATTCCAAGCCTCGTGAGAGGTTTCACATGTGGCCACGTGATGGAAGAGATCAGGTGTAACTGCATGAATGATAGCATTAAGCCCATCATAGTTTTGCTTGGCGGCGAGTTTCCACGTCATTATAAGCCGCTATGTCTTTGAGAACATATACACCATTAACTTCAACAGTTGGTGGTGTATATCCCTTTTTGACATAAACCCAATTTTTAAAGTCTCGGGCTTGCAAAAACGAAGTCATTGCAGTCTTCCACCATAGGTAGTTTGTGCCATAAAACTTTGGTGGTACGTTACAAGCTCTTACGCTTTGGTCCATAACTCACAAGCCGCGATAAACAGAGACAGTTACGTCCTTAATGTGTTCACCGGCTCTGATACCAATTGAAAAAGCAGGGGTACCTAAATACAACCAGCTTTTCGTTTGGGCTCGTGAGACTTATGGTTAGATTTGGACGATCTCAAAAATCAATATCCAGATCTGTTAACCTGAGTTTGGATCACAAGGATCAGTCCAACGCAAGACAGGGTCTTGGTAAATCCAAGGGATGGATTGAGGAAAACGATCAGGTTTATAATAACGTACTTCTTATGTTTGCTTTAATTATATAATCAGAGATATAATGCGGAAAGTAAAGCACACAAGACACCAGAGATTTTTTTAACGAGGAAACTACAACCTGTAGAAAAACCTCGGGACCTCGTCCAGCTTAAACACCGCACAGTACAAACTGTCTACAAACACTAGCCTACTATAAGACTTCAGACTGGGATGTAGCAAAGACCAATTCCACCCTCCAAGCGAACTGGCTACTGTCGCACTCCTTACGTCTCTAGATCCCCTACAGATCGTCACGCACTTGATTCCCATAGCTGACGTCCTTTACAGGCCTAGGAGTTGCTTTAACCGATGTTAAAGGCTTGTGTCAACAATTTCGGCTTTGCAACCTCAATTATCAACTGTATGTTTGAACTGTCCTCTATCAGTTTGACATACACAAAGTGACTTCCTTCGGATTTCTCCAGGTCATACGGAAATCTACTTACAAGCGGGGGCTGACAAGTAAACAGAGTAAACTATGCCCAGCTTGTCTCTACCTCAGTTGTACACGAAGAATCACTTAAGAAACTTATACAACTGGAGCTAACTAGGTCTTCAACACCGAGTGCAGCCGTGCGTTGCTTCCTTTCAAAACCCTGTATGTAACGTATCAGTTCTTGAATGGACTTATATCAGAAGAGAAGGACCGTAGAATAGACAAGAACGTGATCAGGTTACCAAGGTTACAGGTTACTCCGATTTCAACCACTAAAGTCTCAATCTCCTACCTGTGCTTCCCAACTTTCAAGAGAAGTCTTTATAGTCGTAGGTAAATCCCAGGAGGAACTGCTACCTAATAGAGGATGACTATACCACAAAAAGCATTCACCGAAGTGAAAAGAGTTTTATGATCTCTTCCAAAGGGAATCTTCACGTATGCTTGATGCTTGTGGTTTTCGTCCTTAGACACCTCTATTTATTTCACTCGATAAGATAGGTTGCTTTGGAATAAAGCAACTAGTTACTTGTTTCACAAGTTTTGGAAACCCTAACTTGCAAACAAAGTAAACAGAGATTTATCTCAATTGGAAATCATTAATCATTTATCTACCAAGTGTTTTATTAGCTCATAAACACTTCAAGATAGATATCCAATAGACCAGAGATAATCTTTATCTTATTGACATATTGAGAACCGTTAGATGGACCACAGAAGATATTTTCGTGATAACCAAGTCCAACTAAGAGATAAGGAGTCAGATTTTAACCCGAGTGAAAATCCCAGAGAATATTCACTTGGGACGGTTCGCAAACCGTCCATCTGAATCACAGCCAAAAGTATCGATTCTGAGGTTCACGTAGGGTACGCGTACAAAATGACACTTTGGAACTCAGGAGTTTTTCCTAAGTCACTGTTCACGAACGGTTCGAGAACCGTCGACATTCAGATTAGGGTTTAACTTGGATCGCTGGAAGTTCTGGGCTTAACCAGTACTTAGACATGTTAGACGTCCTAAGCTATAATCCACTGGACTCTTGCTCAAGAGTACTCTTTTAGATTCACCCATATCCAACAAGTGATTTGCAAGCAAACCATTGCATTGGACAAATGGTACCGAATCTATCTTATGCATTCTTGTAAACTTAGTATTCGCGGGAACAAATACCAACATAACATATGGTCATGTAGACAAGAACACGATCTCAATCGCTATTAATATCACTACTAAAGCAGCCGACTATTTCGAAAGATAGAATAAGTAGAATAAAAGAATTTCCATAAAAGTCATAACTCCTACTAACCTTTTGTCGATGAAGAATAATTGATGTCTTCTTTGTCTTCACAGTCTTCGTCTTCAAGGTCTCTGCTACTTGGTCCATATCCCAATTCCGAAATCTAAACTCTAGTAGGCTAAATCAAGAATTGTGTTTTGACACCTAAAACTGACAACCAGCTTGACATACCAACGCTAGTGGGTTTGACCGAGCAATGCCCTAACATTAGCATCGAATAATGTTCGAGGAAATTCATGTCACGAACGTGTCTTGTAGTAAGTAGTCCCAAGAGATTCTCTGCTAATATTTTCCAGCTGTAGGTATTGGGTATTGTTTTCTCCAAAGGCGGTGCAGGTTGGGATGACTTCTCTGAAGGTGGTGTAGGTTGCCCTTCGCTTTCCTCGAACGGTAGGCGTTCGCCAGCTTGTACATGGCGTAAGGCCATGAACATATCCTTTTGCTGAGTTTCGCTTAGATGAAGAGTTCCACATAACTGGTCCATCAGGGATTCTCTGACCGGCGGATTCTCCTGTGTTGTTGAAGCTGTTGTTTGAGTCATAGGGACTCGTCGTAATTTCATCGGCAGGGAGGGTGGAGGAGTTTGAGTTTTTAGTATCAGACCCTGACCTAAGCTCAACCATCTTGAATAAAAATGAAGTTTTCTGAAACCGAGAGATTGATCTCCCACTGTGGTCGCCAATTGTTTTACCTTGAAAAACAATGTACTGCAAAAGAGTACTTTCAAGTTCGAGAGATCAATGGTCGTTCCATATTTGCTTCGGTCACAGATGAGGAGACAAGGTTGGTCTTAGGGAGGGAAGTAGAGAAAGAATGAGATCTGATAATTCTGGTTGTGTGGTTTCTGAACAATTTAGAAAAATGATGGTTGTCAGAAACAACTTGGTTTTCCCTAGGATTTCACAAGGATTTCACTAGCTGGGATTGAATCATCTAAAGCTGTCAATTAGAGCCTTGATCTACGAGTTAGCACTAACCCGGCTTGTTAGCTAAACGAGTCGGGTTAGGGCCAACCCGCGGGTAACCCGTCAGCCCGTTATTTTTTCCCATAAGATTGTTCATTTTGAGGTTCCCATGGAAATGAACAGAAATGGATTACCCCTTAATCATCAGGTTTAACCTGCAGCATCCAAGTTCATGTAGTTTCCTCCTTGAATACCAACTGAAATGTAAAATCCACATTCAAAACTTCCCAAACCTTGATAACTATTTTCAATTAAAACAAAAATTACAATCATATAAATAAATTAACAAAGAACAATCCGTGATCAAACTCAACACAACCATGCAATATCTGCATACTACTCGAGATATTAAAACATCACACGGGGGGATAACTTTAGGGGTATTGGTCTGGCGGTCTACGGCAATTGAAAGAAACTGATAGAGATGATGGACAGTTATGAGAAAGTAGCGCTGAGTGGACATGATCTACACGATCCTAGCAGTTACCGAGAACAACTCATGTCCTCCACTCCCCCACTCTTTCACGACTTCCACCTTCTCTGTCGAGAGATCAGGGTGAGTTCAACACTATAAATAGAGGCTTCTTCTATCTTCCAAGGCAGAACAACTAGAAGACGAAAAAAACACCAGAACCTCAGAAAAACAGACCTGAGTATCCAACACACTTCTAGCCTTGGAGATTTCCAGTTACCTTTACGACGAAGATCTTGAACTCTTATACCCAGAACACATTCTCAACCTGATCTCAAGATTCTTCGTTGTTTCCCACCCTAGATCAACCTCTATCCTCTTTGTGACCGAAGCAAGACGTGAACGACCATTGACTTGGTTTAGGCTCGTCTTGTTCGACTTTGATCTCGAGCACTACGAAAGTACCCAGAGACGGTGCATTGTTTTTCCAGGTAAAAACAGTTGGCGACCACAATGGGAGATCAATATCTCGGTTTCAGAAGGTCACTTTTAGAATGTCTGAACTAGGGATAAGATCTAAGAAACCTAATCCTCGTCTCAACACCTCAAACCCTACAAGGAAGACAAACTCCAATAACAATCACCTAATCGATGCCAACGACAGAGGAGGCGAAAACTCACCAACGCCTCTGACCATAGAAGAAATAGCCCGGCGACAAGATATCCTCGCCAGCCAACAAGTGTATACCACGGCTGCCTTAATAGAGATTACAGCTTGCCTCAAGTCCCTCGCAGAGAAACTGCCTGACGCCCCTGATGTCCCAACAACGGAAAGAATCATCGCACGAATGAGAGGCGAGTCAAATGCGACTCCATACCACAAAGCCTACACTCAACCAATACAGGAACCTTTTCAAAGCCACACTGCTCCCTCCTTCCCAAGATATGATGAACCGGTAATGCACGGGAACACATCTCACGTTTCCTAGAATTTCTGAGGGAATACGAATACAGTCATACCTTGAGGCTCAACGAGTTCCCGAAGTCTCTCGTTGGGGAGGCTCACCAATGGTACACTCACCTCCCACCGAGAGCCACAAGCACCTGGAGTGAATTGATGGACGTTTTCTTCAAGGAATACCTTTTTGGGAAGGTAACTCTCTCTGATCTGAGTAAGATGCGCCAAAAAGCCGGAGAATGCCCCGACGACTATGTAAAGAGATTTAAGGGACAAGCCCTCGGCTGCTGCGCTCCAGACGTAACGGAGCCACAACTAGTGGAAGTCTGCGCCAGTATCATGACTGTTATCTACCTAGCCCTCTTGGGAGATCTTCAGTTCCAGACTTTGTCCGAACTCCAGGAAGCAGCAACACGGTCGACCACTATAATGCCTACTCTGAAGGAGAGAGCTCAAATACTGAAATGTGGAAAACTCACTGAAGCTGGCAGAACCCCTACATCTAGGGATTTATATGACAACGACATGAAGAGAAAGGCAGGAGAGTGTCTCGCTGAACGCAATACACGAGACTCGGTCTCAATAACGAGAGGCGTGACACCAGGAGAAGGCTCACAACAACAACGAGGGGGAATCGACCTGCTGAGCGGCATTTCAACGATAGAGGTGGAACAACTGCTAGAATCCTGGGTCCGAGACAAATTCGTGGAATTGCCCGAAGTATCAAGGGCTCCCACTGCTAAAGAAATGGAACACCCTCGGTACTGCCACTATCACGGGAGGATCAGCCACGCCACGGTCCAGTGTTACAGTTTTAGACGTATTCTCGAAGAGCGCACCATCGAGAATAAGACGTGTTCTCACGGACTACACCAGGGACCCCCGCGCATCCAAGCCCTCACTGATCACAAAGAACCCGTGAATCAAAGAGTGGAGAGTTTAATGCACCAATTATGCGAAATGTTATGTTTCTAGAAGCCTCAACGTCGAGATATGTTTACAGCGCTCAACCACGTAGTATCGGGTAGGCGACTACCATTTGGAGAAAAGGAAGACCCACACCTGCCAGCACAAAAAGGGTCTTCGGTAAGATACGACTGGGGACTGTTAGCTAGACGAGGTTGGGGAATACTCACTACCACATGTATAAGCGACATCGGATTCACTAACACGTTGTTGGACCCGGGAACGAAAATCAATGTCATCTCTACAACAACACTAGAAGCTTCAGGGGTCTCACTACACGATGTCGTCCCTTCACCAGCAACATTGGAGGACCCCGAAGGGAGGACGGTGATAACCCATGGACAAATAACTCTACAGGTAGAAGTGAACAGTATGGACGGAGGCTGAACTCTATGTCGTCACACAAGATTTAGAATACGACATGATTCTCTGCCACCCTTGGTTTAACAACAACCAGAGCCTGCTCAACGGGACTACAACCCCACCAGACGCCTCGACTAGACCAGAGGGTCTCCATATAGCGACGTTATCCCTACATGGGGAAGGGGGAGCCTCACCAGACTCCGAAGAGGAATCAAGGTCTACATCCCCACAAAGGATTGACGGAGCTCTTATCATAAGGTACGAGTGGATCACACACCCTACTCAATATTTTAGAAAATGGATGACTCTCTCCCCTGGTCGCGAAACCCTTAGTATCCTATTCAGCCAATTAGATATGGAAGACGGGGACACCAACGACGGGTCTGCCTGCCGTCCCCGGAAATCACTGTTACACCGGAAATTCCACAACCCTAGAGTCCCACTAGCCAGCAACAGAGACTACAAAGTAGGGGAATGGGTGATGAAGACCGCCCGACGAAGAGGGGAGCGACCCACAGGACCCTACATGGTCACCAAGTCTACACTGAACGGGTACTACAGGCTGGTTTCGCACGAAGACGGACGCAAGAATACCACAACAATCAAGAAAAGATGGATTGAAGCATATCGTGATTAATCCTTAGTTATAAAAAAATATAGAGCCATTGTACGTAGTCAAACATGAAACTCATTCTCTCATTGTCTTTCAAATAAAAAAAAATAATAATAAAAAAAAAAAAACTTCCTAAACCATGAGTCAAGAAACAAGACCGAGATACTCAGAAAAGACCATATAACACAATAGCCTTAGCCTCTTCACGAGAGTCTCTCATATTAAAGAGCGCGTCCCGCTCCTTCTCGAACCTAGCCTCCAACTCTGCGACCTCCCTCTCCTTCGCGGCGAGAACATCATCTGTAATAGCATCAGCCTGAACCTTAGCGCGCTTCCACTTTTCGAACCTCTCCCGGAGCCAAGTCACATTATAAGACTCAGACTCAGCAGCCGCTATAGCATCCTCCCAATCCTGCAATGTCTCTGGTTCGACCCCACGCATGGAACTTTCCCGCATCTCGGCAATCCGCTCCAACAGAACTCTAACAAATCCTTCCGCCACAACAGGGTTTGCATGCTCTCTGGCAATGTGCCCAAACTCCTTCCAGATGCGTGTATACATGTCCTGATACTCTTGCGAGACGACAAAACCGCTTATGGCTACCTGATAGAGTCTGACTCTGCTCAAAAGGGGGAACGCGACACCTCGGGTCGGATAAAGAGTGTTCATTCTGGCCTCCTTAGCCCTCATCTCGGCGTCAATAACGTCTTCAGAGTCAGAGTCCTCGATCTCCTCAGTATCACCATCATCTACGACTTCGTCACCGGCACTTTCGTCCACGGGCACGTCCACAGCAACAGGAGAAGCCACCTGGGGACAATCAACACCCTTGGTCATCAACGTCTCATCGTGCATAAGCTCGCCGATCCCTTTCATGGTCTGAAGGAAAGAAGGAGTTAGTAACCATGTGAAGACGGGAGTTATCAGATCAGAGACAAGAAAGAAATAGTCGAGGGTACAAAGAGCCCGAGCCACATACCACGCCAGGGCTCGAAACCTCACGAAAAGGTGAAGAATTATTGGTCTTCTCGGGTATCTCTCAATCCCTATTGCCCACGTTCGAAGACCCCATTGGCTCGTTGTCTCCTGGACGGTCTGTCTGCAAGAAGAAAACACGAGAATGAAGACCTGTCTAAACATAAGCATGAGAAGAAAGCAACCTCGGTAGACGACTCATTACCATCATATCAGCGTCCTCGTAGTCATCAGGAAACTCATCCGTTCCCGCCTGAGAGACGTATCCCCTGGGAAGCCTCATCCTAGGCTGATTCCTTCTGACGCCTCGAACTGGAATCATGTCGTCTGACTGGGGACTCGGAGTAAGGCTCACCTGCGGAAGAATAACGAAGGGTAAGAAAAGGACGCTCAGTAACCAAGAAAGGATTACAATCGAACTATCATACCTGGACAGAAGCAATGGGAGTATCCTGTCCTTCCCCTTGACGACTGACGAAACCACGAAGAACTTCAAGAGTGCCATTCCAAAACTCGTGATACTCAGGAGTCACCCTTGTCGGCCTATGACGGAAAACAAAAGGAGAACGACGGACGGGGTGAAGTGATACATCGAGCGAAGATCGCAATTCGACCACAGAAGGCACGGGAAGCAATCTCTTGGGAACATCCTGGTCGAAACCCATCACTCTCGCCGCTCTATCGACATTGTAAGGCATTACTGCCTCCTCCCCGCGAAAGTAACCGAGAATGTAACCAGGAGTGCTGTTGTTAATGAAGATAGTTTGCCCAATAGTAAGACCACTCGACTCTCGGGGTCCCGATCGTAGCTCAACACCAAGCATCTCCGTGAAAGTTATGGGCTGTACGATCTCAGAAGAGGAGTTAGTGTACCACGGGCGAAGAATGACATTCCTCTCATCATCCAATAAGTCCCCCAGCTCCGGGCAACTTGGTAATCCATTGCAAGATTCGAGGGCCCTCCTTCAGTGTCTTATCCAAAGCAGGCCCCTTTTTGGGTCTATGAGCTTCGAAGTGCTCCCACAAAATCGCCTGGACAAATGAGGGGTTTGCGTAGGTACCAACACTCCTAACACCAGGCACCGATATATCCCGGACGAAAGCATCAAACTGAGCATACTGAGAACCAAGGAATAAGCTACCGATAGGCAAGCTCCGACCATGAGCAAGGTGAACAGCCAAAGGGACAACATGGGGTTTCAAGGTACCAAGAGGAGCGTCGGTTAAGATGTCCTTGAACAACCAGAGTACCAGGAATGCGACAATACAAAGGGTGCTCTCGGGAACACCCCCATTGGGATTCGTGCCGCCCACATACCAATGATTAGTCCATTCTGTATAATTTTCGCTCGAATAAACTTTGGCTGCCTCCAGTTCTTGGATCTTCCTGTTCAAAACCTCGATCATTGCGCTCTGAGCCGAGGAGTAGTTGTCTGGGAGATTTCCTAACATTGGAAGATGGTATAAAGCAGCAACCGCTTCTAAAGAGATGGTGAAATCACCCCAACTTGTCACGAAAGTCTTCGTCGCCCTGCACCAACGAAGGAGGAAAGTAACGATGGCACCGGCGTCCTTATATATTTTCAAGTTCCTAGTTGCCTTCACCGCGTAGAGGACACCCGCTCGTTCCAAAATTGGTTGTACCTTCTTGTTAGTCAGCATAAAATCGTACCAAGTACAACATGGCAACACATGGAACTGAGGAACTTTGAAGACGACTGGCACACCATCGCACACCTTAGATTCCATGCAAAACCTAATAGTCTCCCTCGGCACCACCATCGAAGAATCATCAAAGCCTCCTTGCCTCGGGATGAAACAGGCAGAGAAGTCTCCGCGATCGACAAACGTGGTCGGATTCCTAACAACAGGAGCATATGAAAAGCCATCAGTACACTTGGGAGTCCTAGCAGCAGTATCGTGAACGAAATGATGGCTGGAAGCTGACTCTTGGTCACCGTTACGCTTTCTCTGCAGCACGCGCACAATTCCAAGTAAGTCAGTACATGCTCTCGCATACATGATAGTAACTATTTCCTAAAATAGCATCAGTAATACAAATACACACTTGTTAAAATATGCATGCAACACAATATACATGTTATATATATATAATCTTCTTTTTACGTGAGCATGCATGTGTGGCGCCACCAGTTTAACCTTGGCCAGAAGGCCAAGGCTGTAGTTACCACACTCGTGGCGCCACACCTTGTGGCGCCACTAACCTGCATTGCCCGTCCTATATATATGTATGCGCGACAGTCACCTTTGTCAGATGAGCTCATTAATTCCATTACTGAGCTGTTTAATATATGGCTTGCAGGTGGTTGCCTTCTGCTTTAGGAGAGTTTGTAGCTTCAGCTCCCCTTACTCCTCTGTTCAAGCCTGGGGGTGGTATACGTCCTATCGCTGTAGGTACTATTTGGAGACGCTTAGTCTCTAAAGTTGCCGCTTCTCATGTTGGTAAAGAAATGGAGGGCTATCTCAGTGACTTTCAGTTTGGGGTGGGGGTACCTTGTGGGGGTGAGTCCATTCTTCATGCGGTCAACAGACTTCTTGAGGCGAAGAGGGACTCAACGAATACGTCCATGCTCTTGGTTGATTTCTCTAATGCTTTCAATCTTGTAAGCAGGTCTGCAATGATTAGAGAGGTGAGGAAACACTGTCCTTCCATCTCTAAGTGGGTAGAGTTCTGTTATGCGGCTCCCGCTAGACTATACTATATGGACAAGACTCTTGCTTCAGCACAGGGAGTACAACAGGGGGATCCTCTTGGCCCCATGTTATTTGCCTTGACTCTTCATCCCTTGATTCATAGGATTGCAGATTCGTGCTCTTTGGACCTCCAAGCATGGTATTTGGACGATGGGACATTAGTTGGGGACACGTTGATGGTGGCCAAAGCCCTGGACATTATTCAGCAAGAGGGTGTTTTTATGGGGTTGCATCTTAACGTCTCGAAGACTGAACTTTTCTGGCCTACAATTGATACCAGAGGTTTAGTTGAGGGCGTTTTCCCACCTCGCATATGCCGACCTGTGGAGGGAGTTAAGCTGTTGGGAGGACCTGTTAGCCTGAGCCCCCAGTTTTGCAAGAGTATGATAGCTAACAAAGTTCATAATACCACAGGCCTAATTGATGCAATCCAGAAGCTCAAAGATCCCCAAGGTGAGCTTTTATTGTTGAGGAACCGTTCTGGTGTCTCGAGGTTATACTTTGCTATGCGGACAACTAAGCCTGAGTACTTGGGAGAGGCACAAGTTCTTTATGATAATCACCTCAAACAGTTTCTTAGACATCTTGTTACAAGGGATGGGCCGGGATTTGGTATCCTGCAACATAGGCTTGCTATACTTCCCATCAATCGTGGTGGATTAGGGGTGTACACCATGGAGGATACTATGCAGTACTGCTATTTGGCATCTTGCTTCCAGACAAGAGCTCAGCAGGAAAACATCTTGAGGCAGTCTGATGTGTCCGATTTGAGTCCCAGTTTTGATCATGCACTTGCCTTATACAAACAGGTATGTGGTATTGAGAGTTCTTCATTATGCATTGATGTTATTGCCCCCCATTCTATGAGTTCTTTGGCAATCAAATACTTCGACGCAATGAAGAAAGATCTACCTAATCGGTTTGTTATGACGGCGCGAGATTCAGCCCTGTGGCTGAGCAACATGATCAAACATGCACAAGATTATTTGTTGGCCATCCCGATTGCCGGGCTCAATCAAAAACTTGGGTCTCGACATTTCAGAGCTATCTTGCGTTATAGGCTTGGGATCCCTCTTTTCGAGGAAGGTGACAGTTGCACTAGTTGTGGTAGGGAGATGGATATTTTTGGGGACCATGCCTTGCATTGCTCAAGTGGCATTGGTCTCAAGTATAGACATGACCTGGTTTGTGATACCTTTGCTGATATTTGTTATCGTGCGGGTGTCCCAGCTAGGAAAGAGGTCGATTTGGGATTTCTTTCAGATACCGGATTAGCTTTGAGACCTGCAGATGTCTTGGTGTATAACTGGGATAATGGGCATGATGTGTGTATGGATATCACAGTTGTTTCACCTTTCACAGGCGTTGGGGTGCGGGCTTTTGTTCCCGGCAAGGCAATTGAGGACACTGTCGTTCGCAAAAAAGACAAATATTTAGAGAAATGTACTGCTTAGGGTTTTGGTCTTGGAGTGCTGGCTTTTACCACTTTAGGGGAGTTGGGTAGTGACACTGTGGAGTTCCTGAAGAGATTGCGCAATTATATGGCGAGTCATGATGCAGACGTCACAGTGGGTGATTTCTTTTCCATAGGATAGGAGTTGTACTTCAAAAAGGGATTGGAGCTCAGCTTGTTGTCAGGCTCCCATCCAATTCTTGTAAGCTTCTTTCAGTTGATGATGATTAATAAAAGTTCATATTAAAAAAAAAAAAAAAAACACCTAGGTCGCCTAAACCCTAGGTTACCTTGTTATTCTGTGTTGTTGCTCCACTTGATGACATGATGAACAAGATTAGTAAACACA